>JANHGN010008160.1:0-22978 GCA_024605025.1 Megaceryle maxima | reverse complement strand
ATATGTACTATATAGTATATATAGTATATATAGTATATATAGTATATATAGTACTATATGGGGGGGGGAAATAGAACACCTATCTGGCAATAGCAAAAAAAAATCCCTGAAATAATGTTGGAAAGTTGGCAGTCTGAGGGTGTCCTCTAAGTTTTACCAGCAGCAGAGCCTTCAGTTGTCTGAACTGACCCTGTACTATGGTACAGGAATAATTTACACAGGATTTATATGAAGAATGAGAACCAATTCTCATAGGACAGAGGCATAGGAACACCACTGGAAGATGCAATCTAAATGTGTAAAATTTATCAAGAAATATTCTGTAATTAGTACCAAAATCCATCTAGAAAGTGGAAAAATTAAGACAATTCAATTGCTCAGAACGCAAGGATGGTAGGAAATGAACCCCAAAACAACAGAGGAGGGGCAGTGGGGATGTAGGAAACAGAAAACATTCAAAGCTGCAGTAAAGATTACAAGCGATTTCTAGTTCTACACACTCTAGAAAAGAAAGAATCAATTGGATGCACGAAGTAGAAATAAATGAGAATTAAGAAAAACACAAGGACAAAACAGTAAAAGGGTAGAGAAGAAATACAGAAAGCAGGTGAGAAAAATAACCAGCAAAAACTATTTAAAAGTATTTTTCTTCTCGCTGAATATGTAAAACAGTCATTTAAGAAAAGCAACAGGCAAACTGGAAGGAAAAAAAAATATGCAGAAAACCAACTAATGGAGAGTTACAGAAATCTTAACTGGTAACATTTGTTTCCTACAAAGAGCAATGAAGCTACAAAATTCAAATTTGTTTGTGGATATTATTCAAAGAAGAAAAAGTAAAGACAACATATGCCAGCAGGCTACCAACAAAAACAACTATGTGAACAAACTTATAGGCTACATAGCACTTAACCAAAAATATCTCAAGAAACAAAACTGTTTCAAGGCATATTAAAAAAAAAAAAAAACTAAACCATGGGAGCAAGCTCCAAGCAGCAAAACTATCAGCTCTAAGGCTGTATTTGAGACATCTCCAGAAATCTAGTCTACAATCACCTAAGTTCAAATGAATAAAAGTAATAAAATTTTGTTTAAATTAAGACAAACTGCATAAAATAACCATCTACAGGATCACCACGTCCATAAAGACAATTATTTCTTCCAACAACCCTGACTAAAAACAAAACCAAAACAAGGTACAGCTTGCTAGACATTTTGCTGTATACCTTCTTCGAGTCTCTAAAGGAGTTTGTTCTGGCACGTTAAGAAGTTTCATACTAATTCCAGGGTTTCTATGAATATAAGGAATACAGCACCAAATGGATATTAATAGTGATGGGCAGACTACTGAAGTCAAATGCATGTCAATACTGTCTTAACTCTCAGTATCTACTGTACACACTCACAAAACCAACTAGGACAAAGTTGTTAAAAAGGATAATTAAGAAAAACCACAACAATGAATTTCATGAAGTGAAACAGAAAAAAATATTTCTTTTACACTCAAAAATGTCACACCTCTGCCTTATACTTTCTGTGGCAGATATAAATTAAAACACAGATTAAAAAAAAACCACATAAACAAAAAACCACCTTGCTTGTATCATTTTTAATGGAAAGGAGTTTAAGTGTCTTCATAAAGTGATAGACTCTTGTCAGCTATAAAAATAGCAAGTACCTGATATAGCTAACCAATGCAGAATCTCTCCCACCCAATTAAATTAATTTAGATCAATTTTATAAAGTGGCTGATACAAAGTGAATTAATCTAACCAATTCATATTAGTAAAACAGAACAACAGGTGGTTGCCTCACAACCAGTTCAACACTATAGTTGGCTTTGAGAGAACCTATTCCATGCTTCAGGAACGTGCAGGCTTTAAACATACAGCTCAGGTGGTTTAAGTCCTGTAATGAAATCCCTGACGGCAGAGCAGCTGGTACTGCTATTATCAAGTGACAACACACACTCAATAAGCACCGCTGATTTCACAGAAACAAGAAGATCCGTTAACTTCAGGTTTTAGTTGTGTTTAACGTTTCATTTTCAAGTCCCCGATGACTGCTGCAATTCTGGTCACACACGTTCTGCTGCCAAAAGTTTTTCAGAAGAACAGCGTCCCGTTTGAATGGGTCTGAGGTATCTAACTCCGAGCCCAGCAGCAGCATTATCGGGCTGAGACACACGCGTCTGTAACTGTTCCAACCAACAAAGGCCTGGTTTCGCCTCTCACCTTCATTCCCCACCGTCAGCTAAGACAAAGAGATCCAAAACGGCAGAAGAACCCGCAGCACGGGAAAACCCACGGCTGCAAGATGCCGTTCCGCTACCGTATCCCTTTTAGCCAGCGCCCGCTTCACGGTGGCTGTCAGGGAAGCCACCGAGTAGCGATGGCGATCACGAAGAAGCACAGGATCGACACGGGGCCAACGCGGGGGGAGGGGGAAGGCCCTCTCGGCAGCCCTCGAGAGCTAGAAAGGGAAGAAGGGCGGCGAAGAGGCACTCCCACTGCAAATGGTGGGGAGCCAGAGGAGCCCGGGAAGGGAACGGGGGAGACGGCGACGCGGGGAGCTGGGGGCAGACGGGCTGGCGCCCGCCCGCCCTCGACTCCCCGCGTCCCCCCGTGCCCTTGGCGGAGACGACAGCGGGTCAGCAGCGCCGGAAACGCGGTGGACGCCCCGACTTTGCCCTCACGGCGGTAAAGGTCCCCGCCGCCTGCTCCCCGACCCCAGCCCGGCCCGGCCCGGCCCGCCCCACCTTACCTGCGTGCCCACCACCACGATCTGCGGCAGCTGGATGATGTCGGCCCCCACCGTGTTAAACACATCCTGCAGCTTGTTAATCACGGGGATCAGCGCCTCCATAGCGGCAGGGGAGAGCAAGGGCCGGGGGAAGCGTCGGCAATGAATGGGCGCGACAGGCAACAGCTCCCGTCAGCCGCCCCCTCCGCCTGCCGCCATTGGCGCCGTCCCCCGCGCACGGCGCGGCCCCCAGCAGGCTGTGCGCGCCCGCCGGGTGCGGCGCCGTCGCCGCCGGGCATCACGGGAGTTGTAGTGCGAGGGCGAGGTCCCCAGGAGGGCGGCGATGACTGCCCTCGGGAGCTGCCACCAGCCGGGACAAGGCGGTTGCTGCTTGGCAGGCGCCCCGGGGCCGCTGCGGTTTTGACTCACAAGCCGTTCCCAGGTTTATTCTGGCCTTCGCCATCATAAAGTGATCCTCTCCGGGGATCATCAAGAGCGGCACAGCCCGCCGGCCGAGGCGCCCCCGGCAGCCCCTGTCCGGGAAGCGGGACTTGCCGGCAGCCGGGGACGCTGCCGGAGGCAGTTTTCGGCAAGCAGCGTGGAGTGGCCGCGTTTAATTCGAGGCACCGCGAACTGAAAACCCTTGAAAAAGCGGGGAAAAACCAAACTGTACCTCCGCTGCCCTCGCCGCTCTTTCCCCCGGAGCGCGGTACGGACAGATGCTGAGCGGCAAGGCGCTGGACCCCGCCAGCATCTGGGGCACGGAGCCAACGGAGCAGGAAAAGAAAAACTCCCGGGGCCGGGGAGGGAAGCGTGACGGACGGCTCTTCACAGGGAGACAAGAACCAGAGAAGATCTGGTCCTACAAACAGTGCAGCAGAAAGAATGTTGTCCCGTTTCTGTTCTTATATTGAGAGTTAGAGTGGACGCATTTAAAACAGCTGTATTTATTCTGTTTGCTTTGGGGGGGAATGTTTTTGGTTTTGCTGCGAGACAGCTCATCTCATTCTGAAATTTTCCAGCTCGGGTAAGGCAGGGAAGTGGGAAACTGTGTCAGGTCTAATACTCAGCTTCACTGCATGAAGAGAGAAAATGAAACTGGAGGATGACTTGTGATGCAAGATCACAACAAATAAGCTGTCTAATCTTTAAATATCTTTCCCTTCAGTGCATTTTCTGAAAGATAAATTATGAATATGCTAGCACTGAGTTGAATTTTGGCTTTGACCTGTCTTGTAAACCAACAGATTAAAAATGCTTCTGAAAATTTCAAGTTCTGGATGGCATTAGAATTTATATTCTCATTCTACAAAGATTGGTCCTTTCCAGTCTTCATGTCTTGAAACCTCCAGTGTTGAAGGAAAGATAAAAAGGAAACATAAGATACATAAAACAAAATATGTTCTTATCTGTATGTCTTTACAACGTTTCTCATTCTTAGCTGGGAAATTTCACATTTCTTTCAGAGAAGTAATATTTTGTGATAAAAGCATAAAGATGGCCAAGCAAATGGAAACACTCAAAAAAATAGTGCATTCAGCACAGAGAGAAGCAATTAAGGCATGTAAAATTTTGTGAAGAAGGTTCTAAATGTCCTGTTGTTGAAGGATTCTTGTTGTAGCCACACAGGCATGATAATCATTTAGTGGTTTCACCCATTATTTTTCAGTGTACTGCAGCCAGTTGCTCTCAGAGATCATTAATACCAGGATGCTATTTGGCATCTGCCTCCCCAGCTTCCAAGATGACAGTGAACATTCCCCATGTTGTACACCTGACACAGCAAATACTCTTTCTAAAGGTTTTGCCGTTCCCCGTCTAGCATGAAAGCCTTGTATCTTCTCCTTCCTTGTCTCCCTGGAAGGAAAAGAAAAGAAAGACAGAAAAAAAAAAAAAAAAAAAAAAAAAAAAAAAAAAGTATCCCAGTTGCACAGGAATAGAAGCTGTTGGCACCTAAAGTAGCTAGATAACACCAGCTTATTTCTCTTTGTGATTCTCTTTTCTCCTACTTTCATTTTGCCACATGACCTCATGGGCACCACTGTGAGATGCAGTAAATATAACCCGGTTTATATTTTAATTTAGACCAGAATGGGGACATCTCTGAAAGAATGTAGAACTGGGAAAGGGTTAGAGAGGGCCAACAAGGATGATGATAAAAGGCCTGGTACAGCTTCAACATCAAGACCAACAAAGTGGATGTCTTTGCTCTACAAAGGAAATAGTGGGGTGTAAGGAGGATTAGAGGTCTGTGTAATCATGAACAGCCTGGAGTAGGTGGAAGAGCATTATTTTTTGTTTCATATTCCTTCCAATACAAGATTTGGGGAGCATCTAATGAAACTAGGAGCCAAGTCGGAACAAAACAAAGACAATAGCCCCTTATGGGTAGGTTGTTGAGCTCCTTACCAAAGGTTGTTGTAGACAGTAAAAGTTTAAATGGATTCAGATGGTGTTTTGGACAAGCTTAAGGACGAGAAATGTATTGCATGTAAATAAATAGCTATGTAGGAATCAAATCTAGCTCTGGATGTTTCTGAATTGACAATGGTTGGAAGCTGGAAGAGTATCATACAGAAGCACTGTGTGTGCTTGCCCTTTAGTCTCTCCCACTATGGCTATTCTTAGAATTTTATCAAGAATAATATTTCAAGAAGTGCACAGAACAAATGGAGATAACCTCTCCTGCCCAGCAGAGATGTTGGAAGGGCTGATACCCAAACAGAGAAGAACAGCACAGATGGAGGAAGAGAATTAATGAAGGAAAGCAAGAAGAAAGTATTAAAGAAGATGTAAAAGTAAGAAACATAACAATGCAATGTTTCTCACACTGTATATTTCTGGCTAAAATTGAGAGCCGGAAATGCCTCTGCTGTGTTGTGTCATGTCCTGCACCAACTTACAGAATCCAACACTTACCTCAGCCCACTTGAGGACTGTGCCAGAGCAATAAGTATTTTAACAAGCAATGCTCATCTGTAGCTTTTACTCTGAGTTTTGATGGCTGACTTACCTCGTACTGAGCAAGAAGCTCAGAGATCTGATAAAAGGCAGTACTGGTCAGACTGGTTATTTGCTAAAAGTTAATTGACACCAGGAAAGAGGAACTGCCACACTGAATCTGACTTGATATCAATCTACCTCATAATCTCATCTCTAAGCCCATCCAGCATCAGCCCTCTGGGGAACACATAAAAATGCAGTAATAAGATCTTCTGATTCTAAAAATTTGTATTAAGAATTTTCGATATTACTGTAAAATCTGAAGTAGACAGTTCAATATTTCTTCTGGTTTATGTTACTGGAAAATAGATTGCTTTATTTGCCATAGAATAATTGTTTTGTCCCATCACAGTAAATTCTTGGCTCTAATGACATCCTGTGACAGTAAATTTCATGATCTAATTATGCATAGTTCAAAAAGTCAATTTGGTGTCAGTTTTAAATTTATCATCATCTAATTTCATTACAATCCTCCTTGGTTTTATGTTTGAAGTCAAAAGAACAAAATTTCCAGTCTTTCTCCTCCACAATATGAATTTCTTTATAGTTTTACATCATCATCAACTTCCAGTTTTGCTCAGACAGCTGACATACTGACAGTAGTGGACAAGTCATTTGCCATTTAATTCATTTATGCCAGACAAGGAGACCACAAATTGGCACCTTGGTAAAGCACATTTCCTTACCATTGTATTTGTCTAGAGAAAGGAATAATTGATTACTATACTAAAATGTCTCAAGTATGTAACTTGGCAGTTGCGCTGTGTACGGTCGCTCTAGTTTGTACTACACAAACACTATTAGCAAAATACTTTTGTAAATTATTCTGTGGTAATGTCACCTTTTGGAACCATGCAATAGAGTGATTAATGGGTCTGGCAGAGTCTGATTTTTATGCAAAGCCAAATTGCATCGTGTTTTTGTGTTCTCCAGAGTAGTCTCATCACAGATGGAACTATAACCCGTTCTCATAGCACTTATACCAGACATCTGCACAGCGAACGCCATTAGAAGCTGAGATAAATAAATTCCTGAAATCCCTTGACAGAATGACCCTTCGTTTGGATGTTCTACACAGATTTCCCAAGCTGACAGACTAAACCTTTCTCCTTTTTGTCCCGAAGAAACAGAAAAGAGAGCTTTAAAAGCCATAGTACATGGTTTCTGCAGAACTGGCAAAGCAAGCTCTCCCGACACACTTAGAGCTGGCTGTAAGGTCACAGTGCTGATAGGAATACCCATGTCACGTGTTACCTGTGCCTCTGACAAAAAACGATCCTGTAGCAGGGATGTGGATTTGCTGGACAGTATGATGAACTAAAAAACTGAAAGTTCCATATATTTTCTCACTCCTCCCACAGGCAAGTTAAATATTTACCTAAATCCATTGAATATTTGGGGTGTCACACATTTTCTCAAGAAAGCGTGCTTGAAGGACTGAAAGCAAGTTTCAAGTTAAAGAACAGGCAGGGCACAGAGGGCAAGAGCCACAGGGCAAACACAGCAGTCAAAGTTCATCAATCAGTAACAAAGCTCAAGCACTTGGGTGTTTCTAAGACATCAGCATTTTTGACAAGACCAGTAGAGATAAAAGCTCTGTCTGGAGTATCTTTGTAATCTCTGTATTGTTCTGAACTGCTGTACCATGTGCTCTCTCCCCTCACAACAAGGGTGGTCATACTTCTTGGAATGACATACAGAATAGGAAAAGTTGCTCTAGTGAATTATTTTCCCCACTCCTGTGGTTTGCAGTCCAATTTTAAGGGGAAAACTCTTTAGTTTAAAGGACCAAGGTTGTAGCAATAAGGCAATAACCTTCCATCTGATAATGAAAAAGTAACTTTGTATTGGAAAACAAAATGCATTCTTAGTTGGCATTCAGCTGAGGTAATGTAACTAGAGGAAAAGAAAAATAACCTTACTCCAACCAAAGCTTACTCCACCCAAACCTTGCTGGTATTCAGGAGGAATTGAGCTTGTACCTTCTTTTGGATCTATTATTTTAAATCGGGCTTTTAAAGATAAAATAGTATGCTAAGAGATGCATTTTTAAATTATTTTTATGGTATATGTTTTCTTCTGCATGCTGCTTTTTATGATTGGCAGAAATATAAGTTTAAATTGGAAATATAACAATCAAGCATATGTGATTTACAACATCACAGCCTGTGTGTAAGGCTAATGGATACTTTCAAGTGTACCTATCTTAAACTTTTTAGTTCAGGTCACGGTTGCAGTTCTGGAGCAGACACTTGATAGCTTACCCACCATGCCTTGCTTAGTATCACAGAGTTGTCTTGGGTTGCATGGATGCAAGTCTTGTCACATGAGACAGAACAGCAAGATGCACTTCAGTCACAGAAGAGCATTCAGTTGAATGCACCAGCTTAGTGCTAATCTGAAACTGAATTTCAAAATACAACATTGGTAAGGTAGATCTTTTGAAAATTCTGTGCCCCAAAACCTTGAGCTAAAAGATTTGGATTCCCTTTTGCAAGGCAGAATGCATGCAGGTAAGACAGAACAGGCAAAGCAGGTAGTTCTACATAGCCAGGAAGTAGCTCTAAACAGAATTACAGTTGAAATCTTGTGTTCTTCCATCACAGGGTCACTCATATTTAAATTCACACTGAAATTTAATTCTATTCAGTAGAAATCAGAGTCCAAAATCCATTTCCCTGAGGCGGGGACTCTTGCATAGAATTTGGAAAAATGACTCTGACATACTATGTTAAAACATCTTCAGAGGAGAGCACAAACATCCAGCCTTGCTTTTGAACCCAAGCTAACAGAAGTCAGAGATGCGAATTCAGTGTCCAGTGGATCCAAGAGAGAGTTAATTTCCATGTGTTCTCCACACAAGAATGTTGTGACTGCCTGGCTTCAAGACAGAAGTAGGCAGGGGCAGAAAAGGATATGAGGCTACAAGAAGCCAAAGAAAGACAAGGTAATCCTAGATTCTGCTCCAAAATCAAATTCAGTTTCTTGAACTATAGTCTATTTTAATTTATACATTTATAATATTAAATCTAGAAACCTTTAGAATCTTCGAGTTAAGTAGGGTGGTATACAGTAGAACTAACATGAAGAAGTTTTGGGATCTAGCAACCCATCTGCAGCCCACTTCTAACCTAGATTCTTAGTTAAGGCTCTATTCCATAAGGAGTTAGTTCTGACAGAAGAAATTTCCTTCATTCAGCAAACAAAAATATATTGAGGTTTGGTGCTGTAATTCTTAATGAATTCTCTTGATAAGATTCTGATGCTTGGAGGCTATGTAAGTTCTAACTACTTCTAAGAATCAGGGGGGAGGGGGGAAGAGGGAAAAACCCCAACTACATATAGTGTAGATGACAACCAGAAAACTTCCTGGGTATGTGATGGATTCTTCTTAAGACTTGAAATCATGGAAAGTAATTTGAAAAATATGCTGTAACAAAGAAATAATAGTTTGAGATAGAGAGCAGGTAGCACATCCTCCTTATGACACCAGAGCATTACTTTATAAAGACAGAAACATAAACTAGCAACACAGACATGGGGTAGACCTCAAGCAAATAAACTCAGATGGGTGTATCCTGATTTGCCACATGAATCAGGTCTGCATTACAGCTGCACAGGGCAAGGGAGGCAGAAGATGAGCAGTTCCAAGACAAAATGGTCACAGTCATAAGGATCCCTTTGCTTGTTCATCACAGACACAGCAGGACCCTCCAAAGCAGCTTCTTTAAAGCAAACAAGCTCCAAATACTGTGTTTACCAAAGATGGACATGACATTCTCTTATGTCAGGAAGCTCATACAATACTGAGAACAATTCTGTGGTAATGAGGCAGTATTAGTCAGGCTCTTAGAGAGAGCCAGAGGAGACAACGCCTACCACTTACTTACCAACCCTGTACTTGATGGGCTCCTGGGCAATTTGCTACCAAGTAGAAGCATTAATGCTTCCTAAATGTGATGTAAAGGAATTTAGTAGGAGCTGTGATTACAGATTTCCTGTAGTTCAAATTTAGAATGTGTTTCCTTCTTAAAACACATTTTGAGGTAAATTCTGTGATTTTTGTTTCCAGGTAGAATGCATTGCATTGTGTTTGTTTAGTGAGGAAAATAATGGGTTTGGAACAGAGTCAATCACAGGGGGAAAAAAAAAAAATCAGAAAAAAATAGTGGAAAAAGTTATGTAAATGGATAGGGAAGCATTACTTCCTGTGGTTCATCAGTACTTATTAAGCAAATACTAAGCAAATATTGATTTGCTTACTGTGTTTGCAAAGAGAAGAAAACATGAAAAATAAACAAAATTCTTGTACACAATTCATAACATCCTGGTTGCATGAGAAAACATTATGATTACCATTATAGAAATCTGTATCTAAACTGTGAAGGACTGCAGGGACCACATCTTTTATCTTCACAACCTAAGATGTAGTAGCATTATATACAGCCTACTATATATTCAAAATATACGTTCTACTGATTTAGCAGTATTTGTGAGTAGCCAGCACCTCAGCAGATTAGATACTAACATTCCAAAACAGATAGGTCTGTACAGTTACACATGCAATTGGAAACACAGTTGGAAGATTTCATCATCAAATTAAACAGCAGGTGGACAAAAAAGGTCAACCAGCAATACTTATTTAACAATGCTTTTACTTTACAGGATACAAATTTCTTTTCTTTTTTAAGTACTCAACAGGAATTAAAGTGCTTAATTTTTACAATTCTCCACCCACCTTGTGACCAAATATACATATATTACAGAAAATATATACAATATCTGAAAGTTTTTTACATTCATATATTTCTTGACCATAGAAATGACCACTTACATTTGCACGACTTACAACAGCATTTATATTTCACCTTTTTATTATTCTTCACTTTATGGCAAGACCAGAACAAATGTACAACTCTTCCAAATAGTATTTTTTAAAACAGTATTTTCACAATTAAAATCAGAAATAGTTCCATAATGAAGAAGAATTAACATGTATAGTCCGTAATTCCGATATCAAATGTTACAGCTGATCCAGCTTCCACTGGATCCCATTCCTTGAGGGCTCCAGAATAGAAACCATGCTAATAGGAAAAAACCCCAAAATAAAACAAAAACAAAACCCACACCAAAAAACCCCAACCACCAATGATTCTATTGCAGTTTCCTATCTGCAACAAATTTTCTTCTTAAAAATATTAGGGTACATGCATGCAAAAATGCTTTGACATAGTTACCCCTTTTCTGAATGTTTTCACTATCAATAAGTAATGAATCTACAAGGATAACTATAAACTGAAGTAGGTTGGTGTTATGCAGCGGCTGAAAACATGTTTTATTCAAACAAATATGTTTGAAGATTTTAGTAGAGAAAAAACACATTCTACATTCATTTGTGTTAGGAAGAGGAAGGGATGAAAGCAAAATGCCATAGTTGAGTCTAGGAAGAAATTTATTCACAAGCTTTTAAAAGAACCGGACTGAACACCTTACTGAATTTAGTGCATTTGTTGTTTTCTTCTTGTGGTTTTGTTTTTGTTTGTTTGTTTTCTTTTAAATTAGGCTGAAGTAGTAAACATGCCACAAAAGGAGACCTAATTCTTACTGATCTTTTTCTTCTGAAAAGCATATTCAACACAGTCAATATACTTTCCATTTTGAATGTTGCACAGTGTATTTTTTGACTGTAAAATACTTCTTGAAAACAGGTCATCTGAATAATAGTCTCAAATATATAAATACACATATATACATATACACACGTGTATATTTACGCATATGTGTATATTTATACACGTATACAATCATTAAGCTAATGTTATGTTCTGTTGAAGGAAAAGGATTTAGGAAACAATCTGTCTAGCAGATGAAAACTTCTCTCCAAGGAACGTACTCTACTACTGTCCCATGGGTCAGAACCAGATAGGCAAATTCCTCATACCACTAGAGCCTGAGACTAGAGAAAAAAGACATAATGCCATGTATTTAATTTCAGATTTCAAATAACAGTACAGCACAGACTAAGAGCAATGCCCTGTGGATAGTAAATTCCACTACAAAATAATTCCAATTCCTCAGTCATTTATTTTTGGATGTACATTTCCAGCTGTATATATTCACCCCTTCATCAATTATCTCCCACTGAAACCCACCTGAAGTTCAACTGAGGACTGTGTTTCCAGATGAGACATAGTAAGTCAGCATCTCTACAACTGGTGAAATCTCATTTTTCCACAACTGTCTTTATAATTATATAATCTATATAATTATATATATCTATTAAAAATCTGTAAGGCAGATTCTACACAAATTTAAATCACTGAAGGTATAACAGCTCCAGCAAGTCTATGCTAGTTTACAGCAGCTAAATATCTCTAGAAAGCTCCTTTTTTATTGCTTAGAATTGTTTCTATATGGAATGATTATTTTCTAAAAGGCTTTCCTTCTGCATAAGGAATCACCACCTTGTTAATTTTACTTAATCTTGTCTTGGAATGAAAAGCTGAACATTTTTTTATACTAGCCATGTGGTTATGTAGGTTTAAAACCAAACAAATCATCAAAACAACAAAATCTAAATAACCTTTCAAGTGTTTCCACATCTTTCCCTCTTATTTTTGTATATACATATATAATTTTTTTTTTCCCCTCCTGATGTCACTTGGAACTTTTTAGCGCATACTTTTATAACCTCATCTAAAATTTACTCAGGTGGTAGTGTATTTAGTCTACATTTAATCAGTGTCTTGGCTTTATCCATAATTTAAAAATACAAAGAATAAAAATCCTCCTTTCCATGAAAAGGATTTAGAATCTTTGAGGAAATTTATAAAGCACTTTGAGATAGTTTTGCATAAAAAGGTGCCACTGTATATAACACACATTTAAAGTGGTTTAATAATCTACTCTAAATAGAAGAGGATGTTTTGTATTCTCAATATCTATTTTGCACATAAAAATTAAATACACTTTGGAATAAACAAAATTATTACTGTAAAGGGATTTGAAAGTACTAGATGATGTTGATTTTACAGGGGCTTTTCAACCAAGTTGGAGTAACTGATACCAGAAAGCAGTTTTTAGAAGATCTGGAAGAATGGTGCAGACATGTGGATGTCATGATACACTATTTTTCCATGATAGGGTAAAAATATTGTCATTTTGAAAAATATACGAGTATGGTCCAAACATATCAATGATAAAATTAAGCCATTTTTCTGGTTGAACACAGATAAAAGTGCACAAAATAACCCTTGATCTGCTTTAAATTGCACAGATGACTGATTACTTTTAAAGTGAGATACAACCATTTCTTGAACAGAAGAATCACAAAGCTTAAATAATTCAGCTGAGCCATCCACATACATTCATGTATTATGAATGACCAACCAGTTACAGTTGATCCTTACACACACAGCTTTATGCTAGCTTGTAAATCTAATGCCTTTTTTTTTTTTTTTCTTTAAGAATTTAACAACTGAAGTGGGAACAGCCTCTACCTTGTTAGAATGATGGCTTTAATTTGATGGCTTTAGTTATGATGCTTAAGCCACAGCACTTACTACTTTGAATTTGTTCCTCTGCAGTCATAATTTACAATTTTAAGCATTGGATGCTGTAGGAGGGATTGTCAGTGGAGAATGAAGTAAAACAGGGTGGTTAAATCTAGAAGAAACTTCCTACATCTTCTGATCTCCTTTAATATTGATGGGACATACTTTTCCTACAAAATACAGAAAGAACCATACATTTGAGTGCCAAGACATTCTGACTCACAAGACAATAATTCTGTCCAAGCAATTGATTATGAGAACAGGAAAGAGATTTCACTAGAGTAAATAAAATAACCCGTGCTATAGAAACTTCAATGGCTGCGAGCACACATGAGGCTGACATCCAAATAAATAACTCCCAATACTAACCTCATTTCAAATTGTTTATGCCCAAACACAGAGCTTCATCTGGGAAATGCTGAAACCATTCAAGCAGTCTCAGATACTCAAAACCACTATAACAATAAGGTAGTCCAGAAATTGCTGCTTCTAATAATTTCCCTTATAATTTAGCTGGAAAAGGTCTTCCTACCTGTCTCAGAATTAGGTTTGAAGGAGCTTAGAAAATAGAATGTGCATCATGCCATCATATTATGTTTTGGAATAGCTCAGTTTGTCTTATCTGAGGACTCCTCTAAGGCAACTTCTCCCCTTACACTCAACAACTTTAACATGGGAAACAGTATTTTTCTATGTTAAGATATGGTAAGACCATCCTCCAGATCCCCGAATTATATCTGAGACTCTTTTAGGAGATAGCCACTTCCAAGAGATGACTATGAAAGAAAGTTAGCCATGGAGAGGAGTTCTTGCTTACCTGAATGTTCCCTCATCCCTCGTCAAGGTATGCACAAGATGACACATACTAGCTAGGGAGACCCAGGTGAAGATTTGATGGCACTCATCAACACGTATCAAAACAAGTTTGAGCTGCCCATAAATAAATAGACCTGACAGTAGAAGTAACTTAAAATCTCTTATAAAATTACAGAAGAGCTTGCATATCAGATAAAAGTAATACTAGGGTTACATACAGAATAATCTGGACACATGGAACACCCGAGGAATAATTCAGAATTGACATGGACAAAGTCAGTTATAAGCAGTCTACAATGCCATGTCGCAATAATTACATTAGTTTAAAGCTTTGAAGTCTAAAGGCCATGGTAGATTTTGGATTTGTGCAGGTGAGAACAAAATCCAGCCCACTAACATTAAGTTGCATGACATTCTTCTTACCAAAGAATGAAAGACACCAGCTATCCATGTATGCTTGACACTAAAAACAGAGGTTACTTTAACAATTCCTTGTTAAATGTCAAATGAGTATTTTTTCCCCCCCCCATAGGGTCACGGACAGAGTAAAGTGGAAATTCAGTGAATACTTTGTCTGGAAATGTCATTATAAAAAAGCGACAATTGAAATCTGCCCTTGTGTTACTAACAAAACTGGACTTGAAACTGAGCTTCTCAGCTTGATTTTATTTGAAAGACAGGTTGTACTGAGACTTCTGAATGGTCCTATGACAAGGTGATTGTAGAAGTTACATATTTTCCTTCCTTGAGGGGTCGGAAAATGAAAGATAGCAATGATTTTAATTGTTTACTTGATAGTCAATCGCTATCTCTGAAGTTTTCTTATTTCATACGAGGATATTACAGAAAAAAAAAAATTTGGGAGGTCATTTGCCTCTATGCATAAAAACCATAATACGAATGGAGGCTCATAAGGGACTGTAAAGCCAACAAGTCCTTATTCTGGTAAGTGGAACGCAAATAATGTCAGTTAATGCAACTTGAAATTTGCAGGCGCAGACCTCATACTAGATTCACATAAAGAAGGCTCCACTTTACAACAATAATCCTTGAAGATTGTTGTTATAAGTATTACAGTATCTAATCATCTGCAAAAATTAAAAGATTTAAGTTCAAAATGTTCTTTTGTTCCAATAACCGTAATAGCAAAAACACATGTTCCCAGAGGGTTACTAGAATCTGTTGCTTTTCCAAAACACATACTGCATTTTAGTAATGAATTACTGCACTCTTAAAAGGTAATAGTGATAGAACACTGAAGAAAAGCGACTACTCTTTTAAACACAACTGGAACTTATTTGTCCATTGCATGCCACTTACATTACTGCTATTTTTTTTAATGCATAAAAATATCAAGATCATTAAATGTCAGCTATTAAAACAAATCACTGAACAGTATTTGTTCATTTAGGACTGTGTTTAATTTCAAATAGAAAACATGCTTTTAAAATAAATTATTCACTAATAGGAACCCAGTATCGTGAAATCAAAGCAAAAATCAAGTATTGTACATTTTTAATACTGTACATATATTATATATTGTTTTCTCATATTTTAGGTATTCATTTCTAGATTGAAAATCATTAGATTGTTTGCTTGATAAATTGAAACTTTAAAAGCCAATATACCTGTGAAAGAAATTTGCATTAATTAAAAAGAGACAAGTGAATACAACATATGTACAGATCTGTGGAATTCAATCTATAAACTACATACATTAAACCAAACTGTCCCTGCATATTTAACTACAGATCTATTTTGGCAATGTGGAGGTATATCTTTTATCCTGTTGCAAGTCCTAACATATAAGTAGGAAGCTTCAATATTTGCATTCTTAATGATAGTAGCAAAATTAATCAAAAAGCAACCGGATTTTCAAAACAAAATTGCAGCATGAAAAAACAAGTAGTACAGTAAATTTAGTAAGTATTTTTAATAGCATTCACATTTTTAAAAAAGTCTCTGAAATGGACCTGTACATCATTTTTATTGACAGAACATAAATATAAGAAAAAGATCCCTAAAAACACCAGAATTTTTCCCAAACATAAAGTGCTAAGATGTGTACGGTAGTAAGAAGTTTGTTTTGTTTTGTTTTTGTTTGTTTGTTTTTCCTTGATTGAGTGAAGAAAGGTTAACACAAAGGTTAACCATCAATTCAGTTGAAATCTTCTAAAAACGCCACGCATTCTTGAGCTTCAGCATTCAGATGTTTTAGAAGATTCAGGTTGCTCTTCTAAATTCCCTTGCAGTTCATTTTGACATTCTGGTGTCTCACCTTTGACAGCTAAATGGATAACTTTTAGCCATTTCTGTTTTAGTTCCTCATTGTCCGCAGCAAAGCTGTGCACAGACTTAGACTGGGTCAGTTTGAAGCTGTGTGGGAGGTCAGCACTTCTTGGAGTGTCATCTACTGTATAGCCGAGAAGTGGAATTGTAGCCAGAGCTTTAACATCCTAAGAAGGAGAAGGTCTTGATTAAGAACAGCTAACTAATCTGTCTGCTACCTCTTGCTTACTATACAACTTGGTGAAAACACTTGGGTCTTTCCTCCATTCCCAAGCTATTGGACTTACACAGATGTCAGTGACAATAATTACTAAAATCTTTTCCATGTTCTCTGTACATACCTGTGGAGCACCATACATGTACAGCACAAGAGCTTCCTGTTTAGGTATCACACACCATGCTTTCTGCCAGGGCTTTGATTTTTCCATGTACTGAAGAAAGCTACATATGACACTATTTCCAGAGACTTCTGCAGATTCAATCTAGGAGACAGTATAAAGCATAAAAAGGAAAATTAAACTTTCCTTAAAGACAGAATAGAAAAGCAGAAATTCATCACCATTCATATCAAATCTTTGACAGCACCTGCAAAGGACCTTGAGCAAATACCCAAGCAGATCATGAAGGACCAGATATATGAAGAATATTTATATATTACACACATACAAACACAATATGTATTCCCTTAACGTATGTAATCCACTCCTCCTTTCATCAGTAATTTTGGATTATACACTGCTAGATCACTCTAAATTTATTTTGCCACCACAACTAGACTCTATCAGCATCTGCAACAATGTCTGATTTCTAAAATAACATTATGTGAGGCATTGAAGTGCTACTAACTATCAAAATGATAATGACACCATTTTGACAGTCAAAATATTACGACAGGATCACATAAAACCACATTTATATTAACAACATAAGAACACAAACACTAATCCTAGAGAAAAGGTTAGGCAAACTGCTTAATATCTGAAAACAGAGTGACATGCTACTCGGTTAAATAGTCATTCTGAGGAGATCAGAAAGAACACACAATGTGTTAAAAATTTCTTGCATTGTTTTATTCTTTTTCTTTTTTTCTTCCTCTCCCAGTAGTGATGCTGTCTGGATGCTGTAACATGGTACCAACCACTCGTTTTTACAGGATCCAGCATGCAGACGGACATTTCTAAGAGACTTTATATCTCCTTCAGTTAGCTTAGAAGAGCTACCATGCCACAAAACAGCAGCCTCTTGACTGTAAAGTAAGCTGGTGGAGTTTAGTGCTCCTTACTCTTTCTCATTTAAGTGAGTGTAGTCAAGCCAACATGGATTAAGAACTATATATGGAATTACCATCTATATCTTATTTTTGTTTTCTTTTTCTGTTGGTATTTAGCTCAAGGGTCAGTTCTTCTTCGCTACATCCCAAGATAAATACATGTCTTGACAAAGTTAGGATGATATTTCTCTAATGTATGTCAAACATTTTAAAAGAGCCTATTAAAGGGAGATTTAAGAAATGTGAAGGTTAATGTCAACTGTAAGATGCCTATTTCTCCCCTGATCCTAAGAAAAACATGACTCTTAACTATCTTTAATTTTTAGGTGTCAAAAGCTGAAAGTGACTTGGTGACTTAAAGGTACATTGTATACACTGATCAAAACAGTATCTCAGGCTCTGAAGAGCAAAATTTTCCTCCATCCCCAGTTCTTCCAGTTTAGGTATATATTTTCAAGACTCACTGTAGTAGCAGTGGGTTTTGTTGCTACAACATCTTAAGTGCAGAAGAAAACTGAAGGTTTATAAGGAAAGGTAATGTTTTATCACATTAGCTGATGTAACTGGAAAGTAGCAGACAAGCTCTAATGTTCATAATTCCCCCTTAAAGAAATAAGTAGTAGTGTGAAAGATAAATGGTGAAACCCAAAATCTATTGGATGGGATGAATTTGGTCTACATAATTTTTATTTCTTAAACAGAAAATAGCCCTGCAAAAATGCTACCATTTTTCACCTACTGCTGAGCAGAAATTGTTTGCATCTATGTACATAGAGTAATTTTAAATTACATACCTCCAAGATGCCTTTCTTCTTCTTTTCTTCACTATCTGTACAACCAATTATAACATGATAGCAATCCTTACAAACTTTGTTCAATTTATTGCCATCATATTCAAGATGTGCCTTGTAATCCGAACATTTCCAACACACCACCTTAAAAACAAAAAGATAACATACATAGAAAACTTAACCATTTATAAAACTTTATGAATTCAGAATTTAATTAAAAATTAGTATTATTTTATTTACTTAGCAATACATTGTTGAATTATACAGAATAAGAAAGATAAAGTCTTTATGATATGTCAACCATAACTTAACTGAAAATATTGATTTTCCAAATATGTGCCACTGATACTGAACTAGAAGTGCTTTTTACTATTTACCTGGTAAAACTTTCTGCTTTGCACATAAATGAAAGGCTAATGTAATTTTATCTGTGCATTAAAGTTAGGAATAGAATCAGAATATAGCATAAGCAATGCTGCAGGAAGAAAATCCTCCAGTTTCTTTAGATGCCAACCAGAAAAGGTATCTTTACCATTTTGTTTTCTAGGTAACCTCAGAAATATATAACTGAGATGTACTTCTAAGTCTAAAAAAGAAAAAAGAGAAATGGCTTTATCTGCTAAAAAATATTAAATTTACAAGTTTTACAATCTGTTCATAATTACACATAATAAATAAGAAAATATCACACTTTTTTCTTATCACTATGTGTATGTATAGATATCTATGTAACAGAAATGTGAGAGAGATCAGAGGGAAGTTCTTTAATTGAAAATGTTTTTCCATAGAAATGTTCTTTCAGATGAAAAAGATACCCCACATAAAAACAAAACAAACCAAATATGTGTAGCAATGTATCTCGAGGAGAATGGACATGTGGCCCATCCAGACTCACTATTGCCCTGACATGTCCAGGCTTGCCTTAGCATAACCAGGCTTGAGGGGCAAGCAGAGACTTGACTGTAGAACCATGGGCAAGCAGAAACGTGACTGCAGGATTGTGGGAAAGCAGAGACGTGACTGTAGAACCGTTTGCAGTCACAAGAAGCTGAAGCCTGCTAGAACAAGATGATAAACTGCAAGAATGTTAACAACTGCTTTATAATAACTGCTTTATAATGAGAAGGTGATTGTGTAGCTTTAACCAATAGCAATGTAACACAGCCCATGAACAGATATAGAAGAGATATATAAGTTATGTGTGTTAGAATAAAGTGACATCAACTTTGATCACATTGATCCGTGCTGAACCCATTCATTCTGCTCCTGCAAGTGGCGCCTGAACAGGGACCCTCTTGTTGCCAGGATTCTGAATAGGATCGAGAACAGCTGGAATAAGAGGATGAGAAAATTGAAGTGCGGGAAGATCGGCTGTCAGACCGGCTGCCCCGGCTGGTGCGCCTTTCGAGAGGAGAACGTCCTCTGAGGAGGAAGACAGCGCTGTCGACAAAGAAAAGGAATCTCACCAGAAAAAGGTGAGCGGTCGGGAGAGGAGATGGCAAATATGCTTGAGAAAGATGAGGAAGTGATGGTAAAACTCCTCCAACATATTCTCTCCAAGACAGGCATTAAATATGATGAGCAGTCTCTTAAGAATCTCCTATTGTGGAGCAAACAGAGAAATCTTATAACAAGTGTAAACACCGCATTTGAATTAGCTACATGGGAAGCCGCTGGAACTCAGATTTTTGATGAAGCCTCAAATGGCTCGAAAGAAACTAAAAGTTTAATGACCTCGTGGAAGCTTATCAAGCAAACTTTAACAGAAATGAAAGCAGAACGGGTTGCGGCTGCTTCTGTTTTTGTAGCCTTATCGCCAACCACTGCTGGGAAACGTTCAGTAGCAGAAAATAGATTCCAGTCACCACAGATTCCCAGGCTGGCTATTGTGACCAGTAACCGGACTAACACACAAAGGCTTCAATGCCTATCACCTCCATTGCCTCCTTCACCTCCCCTGTGTGATGATGCAGAGGGAAATTTGCAGTTCCCTACCTGCCTTTGCCTTCTACAGGATCAGGCTCACCACAAGAAACATCTGGACAACCAGAGACTAGTCAGCAGCTACAATTAGTCTTGGAAAAATTGGAAGCAACAAACTCTGATAAGCCAATGACAGATGTATCCTTTGGGATGCCCCCTAATCCATCTGTGCCTTCTCCTCCTTCTCCCTTACCTGTACCCTTATTACCACCGAATGCACCGGAGGGAGCAGTAAGGGGGGAAGATCCTAAGCAGTGGAGGAAAGATCAGTAGGGATGCTTTTAATAGAAGGTCAAATTATTTCTACAGCCCCTTCAGCATTTCCTGTGATAGTGCAGAATGGGCAGGTGCCTTTGGATTGGAAAATAGTAAAAGAGGTTAAAATGGCTATCAGTCAATATGGTTTAAAGTCTCCTTTTACTCAGGCATTGTTGTCTCATTTGTTTACTAGCGCTTTATTAACACCCCATGACTCTTGAATGATTGCTGATACAATACTCACACCATCTCAGCAACTGCATTTTTTTCATACCTGGCAGGAAAAACGTGACGAGGTCACGGCGGTGCCGTGACAACAGAATGATCCATTATATCAAGTCAGCTCCCAAATGCTTATGGGCGCTGGCCAATTTGCTAAGACTGCTTGGCAGGCGCAGTTTGCAACCCTGGCACTGCAGTTATCTCAAGACCTTGCTTTTAAAGCATTACTGAGCATACCGGATCCTAATCGTTACACTCCTGCTTATACCGCTGTCCATCAGGGTGACACTGAACCTTTGGTTAAATTTGTTGATCACTTATATGAGGCTCTAAATTCTAATCCGGACTTGGATAATGAGATGAAAGCTCATTTGTTGGATCTATTGGCATATGTTAGTGCTAATCAAAAAACTAAGCACATTCTTTGCTCTCTGTCCCGGGCTGCTACAACTGGAGACATGTTAGAGGCGGCTGAGCTAATGGGCGAGCAGGGGAAAGCAAACTATTTTGCTACAGCTTTTGCGGCCGTGTTCGCCCTCTGCTGTCAAACAAAAGAAGGGGAAAAACTGGTAAAAAAATGTTTTGACTGTGGAAAACCAGGACATTTTAAGGCGGAATGTAGAAGGAAATCCAAATTTAATAATGTGACCTGTGAGAAATGTGGTGGAAATTTGGGGTACTGCAGTACAAGTCCTTACTTCTTTTCTAGCACCTGGTGTGGCTATAGCACGAAATGCAAAGAATATTAAAAACTTGTTGGTCGCAGAAACAATTTAATCTCACTTCTTTAATACTTACTGAATTACTGATGGGTGTTGAGTCTATATGGCATGAACTTTTGCAGAATCGTGCAGCAGTTGATTTTTTATTATTGACTCATGGACATGATTGTGAAGACTTTGAGGGGATGTGTTGTATGAATCTCTCTGATCATTCCAAACTGATTCACAAACAATTGCAGCAACTCCGTGACAACAGGCACAAAATTTCTATCAATAATGAGGGATTAGATGCTTGGTTTAGAGGTTGGGGTATTCACAGATGGCTTCTAGATTTAGTTAAACAAGGGCTTATGTTTTTGTTAATTATTGTTGCTTTGCTATTATTTTTGCCATGTATGTTACAATGCTTTTCTTACATGATAGACAATGCTATTCACAAGGTCTGTCTGGTCCATAAACAAGAAGGGGGAATTGTAGTAACGTATCTTGAGGAGAATGGACATGTGGCCCATCCAGACTCACTATTGCCCTGACATGTCCAGGCTTGCCTTAGCATAACCAGGCTTGAGGGGCAAGCAGAAATGTGACTTCAGGATTGTGGGAAAGCAGAGACATGACTGTAGAACCGTTTGCAGTCACAAGAAGCTGAAGCCTGCTAGAACAAGATGATAAACTGCAAGAATGTTAACAACTGCTTTATAATAACTGCTTTATAATGAGAAGGTGATTGTGTAGCTTTAACCAATAGCAATGTAACACAGCCCATGAACAGATATAGAAGAGATATATAAGTTATGTGTGTTAGAATAAAGTGACATCAACTTTGATCACATTGATCTGTGCTGAACCCATTCATTCTGCTCCTGCAAATATGTGTGGTTATTCCACAAAAGAAAGGTAGACAAATGGACTTGAACCTCTCAGACACCAGAACAAAATTTTACTGTGGATCAGGGCACTGCAGTGCTAACCTAGATCACTACCTTCAACTAGCATCTCTAGAGAATACTAGTTAAGTATTCCCAATTAGTGACTGCTGGAAAGACATAATCACTGACCCAGATTAATTCCCATGAAAAAGTTTTACAAATTAAAGTGCAAGTTGATGTGATAGAACTACAATAGAGGGAGGTAGTCAGGAGTCTACACTGAAGGGGGAATAAAAAGGAAGGGTGTGATTTTAAGATTAACTGAGAAGTTTTACAACAGCACGTTCCAGAAAAAAAAAAAAAAAAAAAAACCCAAAAAAAACCACCCAAAACAAAAAAAAAAACAAAAAAAAAACAAAAAAAAACCAAAAAAAAACCAACAACAAGAAAAAAAAAAAAA
>JANHGN010008159.1:2772-13717 GCA_024605025.1 Megaceryle maxima | reverse complement strand
CAACTCCAGCTCAGGCAGACCCAATACAGGTTCATATGGATCTCAGGCAACCCATGAAGGTGGAACCTCTGAAATATCGCTTGGATTCATTCACAGAAAAATTGTAATCACAGAATCACAGAGTGTTAGGGGTTGGAAGAGACGTAATGCCAACTCTTGTCAGCTGAAACCCAAACAGTACCCCCTTTTCTGGTGTATCAACGTCCAAAACACATTCTCAGTGGGGGAAGAACCAAGCTCATTTCTTTAAAGCTCTCTAATAGGCTTGTCAATAGGGAATCTGGTAAGTATGTAGCATTCGTGTACCCCCATGTGTAAGCATTTATGTATTACACCTACGTATCTATACCTCCACATATGAAAACCCACTGCACAGAGAGTACCTGAGACTCAGACTGGACTGTAGAGCCCAGGCTACCTGCCCTGCTCTGTGCATGGGGAGAGACAGACACCTTTACATTGAACTGAATCATGTTCTGGCCATGCCTTGTGCTCATAGGGAAGCTGTAGCAAGCTGAAGAGAGGTTTGTCTTGGTCTGTGTGTCTGTGATAATCCTTGGCTTTGGACCACGTTACCCTTCCAAATTACAACTTATTCTCCCCATGTCATTCAAACGCGCCGTTTCCTGGTGCTTTTGGTGGCAAAAGCTGCATGCTCTGGGAAGAGCTTTCAACTGGCTGTAAGAGGGTTCTCTCTATATTATGTCATAGCAAAATAACCTAGTCATAGATTGTGCTTCTGCAATATAACTGTATTTCAATATTCCTTTTCCCGGTGAAAAAGCTAATTAGCGAGGTCGTTACAGTTGCCACTTATAAGAGCGAGGATAGTAATTCCATTAATGTTCTCACAGGAACTTCATTTATATTACCTCTTAACCTTTACAAGGATATTATCATTTCTATAATTAATTGCTTTTTGCCATTTAATTTGCAGTTTACCATTTTCAAGGGAAATTACCCATTAAACCAAGGACTTTTGGGAAAAAAAGTAAAAGTCCTTCACTCAAAGATACACCATCAGCTGGCCTTCCAGAAGCTGGATATTTGCTAAGCTCTCTTCACTTTTGAGAAGAGAGGACTCTGAGGTAGCTTTGCATATTAAAGAACTGCCCATTGCTTGGACCTTTAACCATCTGGAGGAAAATGAGGCAGAACAGGGCTGAGGCAGTGGTGAAAAGGGAATTAATTCTTGTTGTCTTCCTCCAAATTCAGGAAGGCGATGCATCCTTCTTCGCTGATTGATGAAATAAGAGTTGGTTTTCCTCTTTCTTTGCAACCATCTTGTTTCTTCAGCTGAAGGTAATTTATGCTGCAGTGCCCATCCACGAGTGCTTCCCTTAACTTGAGTGACTGAAAACAGAAAGGAACTTCCCCTCAATCTTGTAAAGCACAGAAACTCTGGCCGTGAATCACCAAGCACTTAAGCACATCTTCAAGCCAGTGCCTGACACTTTGGAGAATGGAGCTTAGCAGACAGTATTCCAGCTCACACTCAAGCCTCTCATAAAACATCTATTCATTTCAATGAATCAGACACAAGCAAACATCCCCGTGGCTCTCTGCTGGCATAATACTTCTGCTACTGATCATAGAGATTGTGTCCAAATCCCATCATGCTAAAAGAAAATTGGATTAATATCAGTATCTGAAAAGGTGAGTAATGCATCCCAAGCAGGCATAACTCTGACAGAGTGTAGCACATAGCTCTGGGAGATGGATTTGCATGGCAAGATGGAGAGGAGATGACAAAATGAATGAAGAAAGGAGACCCAGGAGAACAGGAAAGAGAAGAAGCAGGTATGAACTAGACTGCACTATTGATTTATGAATGAAAATTTCCAAGTTCTTCTGATTCAGGTGCAAAATTTAAACTAGCCCTTGGGCAGTTCTACATTTGCAACCGGCAAGTCCATGATACGTCATCCAAAATGACAGGTGTCTAGATGATGTGTCACACGCCTACAGGCACCAAGTGGATCATTTTACTGTGAAAATATGACATTTTATTTATTTAATTGTAAAATCAAACGTCCTGGGTTTTTTTACTCCCTTCCCTGTGAGTATAAGGAGAGTCTTGGGGTTACACCGGTGTTCCAACACAGTATTTCATTTCCACAGCACTGAAGCTGGGACATACTCAGTATTATTTGCAGAGAAGTCAAAAGCCACAGTCAGACCAATAGGGGTAAAAAAAGTTAGTGTCTGGTGAATGGTCCATCATATAAGTTTTCTGTGCAGCCAGTGGAGAGGACTAGGTAGGAATTGTAGGATGAATTGCCTTCTGAAAGTGCATTTCTTTCCTTTCTCTGATAGCACGATTAGCTATAAACTTCACCTCTGACTTTTCCATGGTAGAAGACTAGTGAGATGTATCCCACCATAAATACTTAATGTTGTCTTCAAGTCTTGATGTATCCAAGTTGAAGAAACTGAGGAGAGATTAAGGCCACTTAATATTTAATATTCTTGTCTCAGCAGTGGATCAGCAATCACACCACGAATAAGGCAGCAAAATAATCTGCTTTCTGACCAGTGAAAGGAAAGCCTAGCTCCATGCCAGCATGGGTGCTTTTTTGCCATGAGCTTTCCAAACTGAGGCACAAATATTGCTTTAAGACAGCCTGATAATTTCTGCAAACTTGTTAAGACACTTGATCCTTCTCTTGAAAGTGTTACTGTGTTGATGTCGGTCTCTTCTCCCAGTTTACTAATGATAGGACGAGAGGAAATGGCCTCAAGTTGCATCAGGGGAGGTTTAGATTCGATATTAGGAAGAAACTCTTCACTGAGAGACTGGAACAGGGCACTGGAACAGGCTGCCCAGGGAGGTGGTGGAGTCACCATCCCTGGAGGGGTTAAAAAAATTAGTAGATATAGCTCTGTAGGCCATGGTCTAATGAATAGAGAGATGTTGGGATGAAGGTTGGACTTGATGATCCTACAGCTCCTTTCCAACCCTAATGAAATCAATGATTCTATATGCCTATATCATTAGGCTTCTAGACTTTATCACGTCTATGTACAGGACAGAAGTAGAAAGAAGTCACCAATCATCAAAATTAACATTCAAATATCCTCTTAAAACCTCCAGATTGGTAGTACTCTCAACACAGCATTTGCTTTTTGAAAGGCATGTGCTCTGCGTGCACATCAGTGTTTTAAGGTGTCATTGTTTAGGGGAAGTTGACACTGATGGGTGATGTACTGACACTGATCAGGCTGAGGATATTCTGAAGAGAACTCTACCTGCATGGACAAGGAACGTCTTTGCTAGTTTGCATGCAAAAGGAAGCTTGGGGCCTATTCTGGGGAACTTGATAGTCTCTTGTAATTAATACTGTAATTGGAGGTTGCTGGAAAAGCTCCTTGAGCTCCTGCCAGGGAATGTGAGCGCTTTGCAAAGCTGTTGACGCCGTGCTGTACACCAGGAGAACCAACCCACTCGGCTGCAGCAGATGCTGACACAGAACTCCTGCTTTGGCAAAACTCTCATCTGAGCAGCAAAATGCACAACGTTTTTTCCTTCCAATGTAATCACAGAGTTACATCAGTACTGTCCAGCCATCTGACAGCCACATCACTCAGCCTTGCAAGGCTGAGCTGTCCTCCTGCCACGGTTCAACACAGGCAGCCCATCACCACGCTCCTGCCTGCTATCCCACGGCCGCCTGGTGACATGTGGGCCAGGCTAGGTCACTACCACTCTCCCTGTTCTTGGTAGAGCTGCCAACTCATTCCAGAACTCATTCCAGAACTCAACTCATTTCAGAACTCATTCCAGGTCACTATTTCAGTTTGCGAATGGATAAATATGCACCGGAGACACTGAAGCTTAGAAAGAAATTTGCCTCCTATGACCTTTGCTTTCCCCTGGGGACATATTTATTGGCTTCCAGTGCAACAGTCATGGGGATGCCAGTCCTGTAATAATGCCATGAAGGTAGCAATGATCACCAGGAAGGGATGGCAGAAAATGTTAGCAGAAATTGTGGGCTTAAACAGATTTCTTCTGGATGTAGGCAGATCTTTGCAGACTCATCTGCAACTCGTCTGCAGTGACTGCGACCAGTGCAAGCCATTAAGTAATAAGTTTTTATCCACTGCAGCTCTCCAGCATCTCTGAGGGTGATGGCACCTTGCAAAAGCTTTGGAAGGGCTGTGGGAGCTGACACACGAAGATCAATGGCTGATGCAAGCCCGAAGGACACTTCTGAGTCAACTTTACAGACACAATCAAATCCAAATCTACCGTGTAGCTCCACACTGGAGTTGCTGAAAAGTTGTATTTCTTCCCTCCTGACAGATTCCAGAGAGCGTGACTTCTGGCATTTTGAAACTTTTACTTTTTCTGCTGTAGGAATAAAGTTCCAAACAGAATTGTCATGAGCACCAGGGAAACCTGTTTGTGACACATGTGCTTGTAAAATCAGGTTAGTGTTGCGATGCTGCTGTGAAAATCACCACGACTGACAGTATTTTTATGTGACTTGCCCTAGCATCATCCCTAAGGTGCAGCTTCAAAAGACGATGGCTTTTGTGGTGTGCTCTGCTTTTGTCCCCATGCCACACCACTGCTTGAGCCCTCAAGAGCTCCTTTTGCCCTCATGGTTCCAGATTCACTTGCCTGACAAAATTTTTAGCCACCATCTAAAAGGGAAGTCCCATCTCCCAGGAGTCCCTGTCCGTGTACTCCTGTCCCTCCTGTGGCAACACAAACATTTGTGCAGGGTTTGCTAGGTTAGTAAGGTGAGAAATCTATCATCCTATGTAGCTACATGCCAAGGAGCAGCTAGCAGATCTGGTATAGCAGTTATTAGTGCTAAGAGAATGTACTTTGGGTAGTGACTATGGTAAAGAAATTGGTTGGAGCTGAGAGAAGCCAATCATACTACCCTGCTAGCATCCCAGAGGCCTCTGTGTTTGGATAGAGGCAAAAAGGATGAGAGGGCAAAAGTTATGCAACAGGAGTTTAAAAGGAGCTTTGGAAAAGACAAATAGGCCTAAAATCAGAGAGGAGAGAAAATGAAATGGAAAATGCTGCAAAAATGCACTTCAATCTATGTTCTATTACTATGTCTGTAGTTACACATCTCTTGTCCTGCTAAGCGGAGTAATATTATCTTGGAATCCTGTTTGAATCCCAAATGGCAACAATATATGCTGCCATTTATCAAATGTCCTTAGCAACTTGAACTGTAAACACAAAGTGGCCACAGTGGTTGGGTTCTTGGGATAACAAGAATTGCCAGAGCTAAGCAGGCATTGCAGGGAAGAAGAGTCACGTTCCATCAGTAGCTTCGGGGGCTTAAGGCAGTGGTCTGGATTTGCATGAAGGGATCATAACGAACATTCTGTTCATGGGAAACAAGCCAGAAATGTCAAGGGAAGAAAAAACCTAAGAGATTTGACTGAGATCTGTAAGACATGGACATTTGACCCACAAGTCTGGATTAAAATCTGGCAGTTGGAGGAGCTGTTGAAGAAGGGAACCCTGACAAGTTTGCAGCAGTTATGGCCTGTGTTCAAACTTGTGCTGCTGATGTGCTTACTCAAAAGGCATTTTTTCTAATGCCATCATTCCCATGATTTATTAGATCTACCTTTGGCTTCTCACATTCTAATTTATGGCCGTGCCATGATCCCATAGATGGCTTTGAGTTGATCAGCTGAGGTGAAGGCACTGCCCAGTAATTTAGGTATCATTCTCCAGATTTTCTTTGCTACATCCTGACCTCAGCTGAGATCAGGACACAGTGAGGAGTGATATTTCTTTGCCTGATGGTGAATAGTTGTAATTTTTGTTCAGTTGTCTGGGTTTTTTTTATCTGTAAAGCAAAACACATTCCAGAGGTGTTTTGCCAGCAGAACATAGATGGTCATTGCTCAAAGAGGAAGGGTAGCAAGCCTGGCATACACCATTAGCATAGTGTCATGCTTCTACTTTTTAGCTGGGAAAAGTTTTCCTCTTCATTGCTATATTGTTATTACAATGCTACCAATCATCTCCAATCAGCAATTACAGATCAGCAATTACAATCAGCAATTACAAATCAGTGTAGTAAGGAGCATATGTAAAGGAAGATAAGCTTTATACCACAGCGACAGAGACATCATGTCACTAAGGTGATGCAGTTAGCCACAAGCAGGTTATCAATTCTTCTGGCTCTACCATCTCAGTCTTTTCTATTAATTTTTTTTTTTTTCCTTTTTTATTTTTTTTCTAGGTGAAATTTAGGCCCTCGCTGAAGTGAATGGCACCAATGTCATTGGTCAGAGATGTGGCCACACTGTTTAGACAACCATTTCCTACGAGAAAGTCCCGTGTTCTGTAAAGTCCTAGAGCCAAATATATTTAGACCAAACCCTATTAGTTTTGCTGACACAGTACTTCCCTTGAAATCAGTGGTTGTTTCTTTTAGCAGGAGAGGACCAGGCAGATTTCATGGGGTTGGTATGCATTACAGTGTGTCCTGTACTGCTAGTGTTATCTTTTGTGTGAGTTACAACAACCAGGAGTTTTACAGCTCCTCAACCAGGTGGCTGATTCAGCATCACATATATTACAGCCACTACTGCTGGCTGAGAGGCACGACAATAAATCCTCAAGTGAGATAGCATGAGCTAACTGAAAACTTCAGAACTCTGCATTCTTCTGGAGTTTCAAGGGACACAGACAGGTTTCACTACATGACTGTTGGTTGCTGTCAGGGTGACCTTTGGCCAAATCACTCAGAGAGTCATCCCTCAATTTGCAGAATGGGGTTGAGACTGTGGGAGCTTTTGAAAAATGGTTAGCTCGAGGAATTTGATATGGTCTGGGGGAAAGTTTCTACAATATTAACCTCTCAGAAAAGAAACCATAAAAAAATCCAGCTCTAATTGACTTAAAGATACAGACTATTCTCCTATGATCCTGCCTATCCCTTGGATTTTCAGCACAAAATGATAACAAAATGCTGGAGAAAGCCAATCAATAATTTGATGGCAGTGAACTAGTGAAGAACTTAAGGCAGTGGTGGATTTCTTTTGGGGTGGTGCAGTGGGGAAGTGGGCAGAGCTCAGGTTCCAATCACCCAGTCCTCCGTGGGGGCTGCAGCATAAAGGGCTATTGCCACTTTCAGAGGGATTGCAGAGTTGAGCAGCAAGTTGCTCTAGCCAGCTTTCTGCACATGCTCTTCTTCACTGTATCTGGAAGCATCAGGGCCTGTAAACTGCATGAAGCAGTAGCACTGTCAAATTCTTTTTATCTATTACACTGCAAGAAAATAAAATAACTTACAGGCAATTGTTAGATGACCTTTCACTTCCCTGAGTTCACTTCGTACTCTTTTCCATTCCTATGTTCTCTGTGCATCATACTGAGACAATCTCTGCATTAGCCTCTCTCCTTTCCTTTCCTTTCCTTTCCTTTCCTTTCCTTTCCTTTCCTTTCCTTTCCTTCCCTTCCCTTCCCTTCCCTTCCCTTCCCTTCCCTTCCCTTCCCTTCCCTTCCCCTATGATAACACCCCTAAGCAAGGGCTATTCTTCCTCCTCTGTATTTAAGAAAACATTTCCTTTTTGTCCTCCTTTGTCACCTCTCTTTTGCCACATGGTAGGGAAATACCAGCTGCAGTCACATCTCTGATCCCAGTCAAGCTGATTATCTGCTGGAGTTTTATTCTTACTTAGCCCTTTGAGGAACAGATTCAGGTGACTACTACAAACCTTTTTTTGTCTTTGTTTTCCAAACGTACACATACCTCCAAGCATCTGAAAGTACAATGGCATTATTAGCTCAGGCTACGCAGATGGCATGTGGAATTCCACAGAGAACATGCTCCTTGTTCTGCAGGCTAAACTGTGGTCCTCTCTGTCGTGCACCAAATGAGAGGTTTGTGAACACTTTCACCAGCTGCACAGTGATAACAGTTATTTTTGCTGTCTACTCCTGGGGAAAAAAACACACTAAAACAAGGCCCCCCCCCCCCCCCCACAACAAAAAAAACCAACAAAACAAAAAAAAAAAAAAAAAAAAAAAAAAAAAAAAAAAAAAAAAAAAGAAGAATATTAAAATATCTTTCAAATACCCTTCCCCCATTTTGGGCATGAAGAGGTCTCACCTGGAAAAATGCTTCTTAAGGTGTTAAACTTGAACACCAGAGACTATCAGACACATTAACAACAAAATTCTGTTTCTCTTTCTTGTTACATTTTGAATAAACAAATACATTGGTATAGTTATGGCTCACAGCAAAGCATTTCAACTCTGTTGTCCAACAGATTCTTGAAAACTTTCAATTAGGTTGGAAACCATAGAATTTCCTAAAATATTTCTGAAGTATCTGTAGAAAGTTTTGATTAAACTTTCTCAGGACTCAGGATTCTGCATTACAAGTAGGGGTATATGAGAATTTGCTAAAAGTTTAAGAAACCACGTCATGTAGCAACAAATCTATGCAGACGTCTTTGTAAGTAGTTATGAAAACAATTTTTTATCTGTATAAACACCATTGTGTAGATAAATTGTCTGTTAAGCAATATAAAGTGTTGTGTAAACTTTCAAACAAAATATCAGTCCCATAGCCACTCTGAAACAAACTATTAAAAAAAAAAAGTTGCAACTACAAACACTGAAAATGCATATTCTTCACATAGTAAGAACATTTATATTTGATAAAACCATTCTTAGCACCAGCTTGAAAGTTTTACCTGAAATCTTCTTTTCACTGAAGTTAAACATATTTTTAAAAATACAATAAAAATGCATATATGTAATTTCCATAGAATACAATTTGTCTCAGCTGTTACTGTTTATTATCTAGTCAACAAAAAGTGTAATAGCAAGGTGTAGAGGCAGTAATACAAAAACATCTATTTATCATATAATAAGTGGATTAAATTAATCTTTGTGCATTAGAACATGTTTTGAGCAGTCATAAAAACACAGCACCATCCCCCCACCTATTTATTTGTTGGGTTTTTTTTCTGGAGAATGTCATGAAGTCTCAAATTTCTGTTCTAGAAGTCCTAGGAGAATACCACAACTAAGATTTTTTTCCAAGTTAAAAATCAAAATTTAGGCAAGAGCTATGCCTTAATTCAAGAGTGGCTTATATTTCCTGAAGTTTTGGAGCAAGGTTACACATATTCTTCAAGAAGGAAGTCTTAGAGGTACAGGAGCAAGCTCTTTCCATGTGTCTTAAGATGAACTGGTGGGGAACACAACCAGCCTGGCTGAACAGGGAGCTTTTGCTAGGGCTCAGAAAAAAAAAAAAAAAAAAAAAGTTTATTACCTTTGGAAGAAGGGCAAGCAACTCAAGAAGAATGCTGGGATCTAATTAGATCCTGCAGAGATAATATCAGAAAGCTAAAAGACCAGCTAGAACTCAATCTGGCCACTGTTTAAAGAGATAATAAAAAGGGGTTTTACAAATACCTTAACAACAAAAAGAGAGCCAAGGAGAATCTCAACCAGTTACTGGACGTATAGAGGAAACATTACCACCAGGGCTGAGGAAAAGGCTGATATACTCAATGCCTTCATTGCCTCCGTCTTTAACAGTCAGACCATTTATCCCTAGAGTATCTAGCCCCCTGAGCTGGAAGACAGGGTCAGAGAGCAGAATAAACCCATCCAGAAGGAAACAGTTAAGGATCTGCTGCACCACCTGGACACTCACAAGTCTAGGGGGCTGGGTGGAATCCACCTGAGAGTGCTGAGGGATCTGGCAGAGAAGCTTAGAAGCCAATCTCCACCATTTATCAGCAGGCCTGATCTCCTTCTGTGATCAGGTGATGCACTTAGTGAATGAGGGAGCGGTTATGGGTGTTGTGTACTTGAACTTTAGTAAGGTTTTGTCACCATCTGCTACAGCATTCTGATAGAGAAGCTGGCGGCTCATGGCATAGATAAGTGTATTTTTTCCTGGGTTAAAAACTGGCTGGATGGCCAAGCTCAGAGTGGTGGTAAATGGAGTTAAATCCCATTAGCGACCGGTCACAAGTGGTATTACCCAGGCTTCAGTTTTGGGGCTGGTCTCATTCAATATCTTTATTAATGACCCAGATGAGGGGATCAAGTGCAACTTCACTAAGTTTGCAGAAAACACCAAATTGAGAGGAGTGTTGATCTGCTAGAGGATAGGAATGCTCTGCAGAGGCATCTGGATGGGTTGGATCAATGGGCCAGGGTCAATTGTATGAGGTTGCTCCTGCACTTGAGTGTCATCACCAGTGCCACTACAGGCTTGGGGAAGTGTGGCTGGTAAACTGCCTGACAGAAAAGAAGCTGGGGATGTTGGCAGACATCTAGCTGAACATGATCCATCAGTGTGCCCAGGTGGCCAAGAAGACCAATGGCATCCCGGCTTATATAAAAAATAGTGCCTCCAGTACTAGGAAAGTGATCATGTCCCTGTAAGTGGCACTGGTGAAGCTTCAGCTTGAGTATTGTGTTCAGTTTTGGGTGCTGCAGTATAAGAAAGACTTTAAGGTGCTGGAGCAGGTCCAGAGAAGGGCAATGAATCTGGTGAGGGGTCTGGAGAATGTGACTTATGAGGAGAGGCTGAGGGAACTGTGATTCTTTATTATGGATAGAGGAGGCTGAGGGGACCTCATACCTGAAAGGAAGTTGTAGAGAGGTGGGTGTTGTCCCAAATAACTAGTGATAGGATGAGAAAAAATGGGCTTAAATTGAGCCAAGGCGGTTTAGGTTGGATATTAAGAAAAAAAATGACCCTGGAGGTAAAGCAATGACACTGACTAAAGCAAAAATAAAAAAAACACTAAGCACAATATACATATATATAATAACACATTCACTTTAATAGTGAAACTATTTAAACAAAACATAATTTATTATGATATATTTGGATATTATTAAAGTTACTTTTTAGGTAATTTTGTCTCTTAATGGTCACAGAACTTTCCCATTTACTTACCCTCCAATCAGCTGTAACAAGTA
>JANHGN010008157.1:0-25558 GCA_024605025.1 Megaceryle maxima | reverse complement strand
GAACATTCAGAGAAAGACAGCTCAATTTATCTGGCTTTACTCTCACCATCTTTCATTGAGCTGAGAAATTGGCATCTTTTTTTTTAAACATTCTAAAGGTCAAACATGGAAGATTCCCTGATTCTGCAGGTCAGGATCATCCCAGAGTGAGCTTCCAAAAGCAAGGACATCCATAATGACATATTTAAACCTCAGTTCATATTCCCCTATCACTAAGAATCAGTGCAGGCAAATCAGCTCCAAAGTTGTTTGAGGGCAATTGTGGACAAAACTCAACCTTGTTTTAGCTCAGCTTGCTCAAAAGCCTTGTAATCCATTTTTTTCAACAACCCTCTGTCTTTACTGTTACCCAGAAAAGAGAAAAAATCTGTAGCAATCCAGGAGAGTGCAGACAAAGCATCTGCCTTGGCAAGACTGTCATTCTGCAAATCAAGGGATGCACAGGAGGGTTAGAAAAAAGCTTCTTTCACTTTTGTGCACTGCTGAGGGAGGGAAAACATCTGTGACTGGAGAACAAGGAGGACACATGGGGGTTAATCCAGATGTGACAGAGTGGTGTTTGTGCTCTAGACAGTAAATATCAGGTTGGACACTTTTTCCATTCAAGAGCACAGAAATATTTCTGACCAGTCTAGGTGCCAGTTCTGACATAGCTCAGGACCCCAGTCATCTGAGAAGATTTAATTCAAAGTCATGATTTGGGAAAACAGAAGACGAGTAAGAAGAAAAAAAAAACCCCACACTGTTCCCTGGGGAGAAATTACTATTTCTAGAGTCTTCTTCACATAGCCTGTAGCTTCAGTGAGAGTTTATGCACATGCAACAGTAGCTGACTAGACCCAAATCCAGTAATTAAGAGTAAAAGCCTTGAGGTAATTATTACTCACAAACAAAGACACTGAGTTGGTAACAGCTATGACTTTCTAGTGCCTGTGATTATGCTCTCAGTGGATAACTGTTACAGGGGCTTCATGCAAATAAATTTCTTTCCTTCCAGGCAGCAGAGGACAATCTTGTTGTCACAAGGAGGTTGTGAGGAGTTTCTTCAGAACTAGCAGTGGTGGTGGGATGTCCTACTGGATGCCCATCTGCCTCTTGTGCCTCTGGTGACCTCTACCTTGTTCCTCAGTGCCAGACCACCGTCGTGGTGTTTGCGTGCTCCCTTTGCCTCTGCAGGAGAAGACATGCTTTGCTGAGCATGCTGCTGCTTCAGGTGAGGAGGTATTTCTGGTGATGGGTTACACAGGATCTAGCTGATAGTGGGAAATGTGAAACCATGAAGACAATTCAGTGCTAATGGGACTGGGAGAGGGTACTGGGAGACTTGGGGTGGGCAGTGGAGATGGAAGGGAGGAGAAAGCAGAGTGCAAAGCCATCAGTTTCATGCTGCTGTATTATGGAGCATGGCCAAGGTACACATCAGTGTGCCTTCATAGGCAGGGGTGGGAAGTGACACACAGCAATATGTGGGAATGTAAAATTTAAGAGGCAACTCTGATGATTGTGTAATTTAATGATAACATGTGCTTTGTGTATCTGAAACTCGACTGGAGCATAAGGAGTCTTGTGGAGGTCAAGGATGGCTTCTGGCTGAACAGGAGCCAGAGAAGAGAGGGGGGGAAGGTGGGGAACATGGAGATGCAGATGTACTGGCACACAGCAGGCACACAGTGGCTGTACTGGTGGCTTCCACTGCCTCTAATGGCCTTGGGGCAGATGTTGGAGTATTTTGGACTTGTTATTCCAGGCTATATCCCTGACACTGTGCAGTCCTGAGGGTGGTTTGGAGTGCTTCAGTTCTATGCTGAAGGCTTTGGCTTTTTCAGGGGCAGTTTCTTTTTCTTTTAGCTCCCAAAGGACTTAGGAACCAAATGAATCTGTGGGTTTCTGCTCATATAACTAACAACTGGTTGATTCATTTACTTCTCACACCCATTGCTTTTGATTTTTTCAAAAAGGCAGCAGAATCTGTTTGTACTTTAAGTAAGGACCGGGACAGAAAATATATTTTTGTAAGGGTGAAGATGGCTTTTTCCATGCAGAGGGGTTTATAAGCTGCATTCATATATATTTTTTTGATTAATAGATAGTGTTGCTGAAGTGTTAGCACTTAAAACAGAGGTCAAGTCTGTTATTTTTCTGTCTTGGAAGTGAAAGCAGAGTGCATTGGCTTGCAGCATGTGTGATCTTTTTTTCTTTCTTTTTAAGCTGCAGCAAATAATTGTGACCCCTGATTACTGGAGTTATATAAAACTACTCTTTACTACGTTAACTCTGAGTTGTGAACTACAAAGGTCTGCTGTGAATTGCATATGAATAGAAAAGAGACTCTGTTGGAACTCACTATTATGTTTGAAGTTGGTAGAAACTAGAGATTGAAAAGACCCACTAGTTCATGGAATGAATTCATTGCACATGCAAGACAGAACCTCCTTGCACAGTGATATCCTCCCTACGTTTCTCAGGAAAAAGAAAACATGTTGAGATGTTTTGGAAGAAAATGCTCTGACATGATGCAATCCATTAGGATGTCTACATTTTGACCTGGTCTGCCATCTAGGTAATTTTTTGCCTCAAATTTGCAGTGTCAGTTGCAGAATGACTGAAAAATTAAAGCTTCATGCATAATGAAGATGATTTATTATGTGTTTTTCTTTCTTACACTGAAAGGAAATGCTATTCTGTAGCTGTTGCAGTTCTGATTTTCACTGAAAAATTGTCAGTTTAGTCAAAATGTAAATGTTATTAAAATACAGGTGAAACATAAGGTTGATGAAATGTTCTTTACTTTTAAATATATGCCTAACAAAATATTTTAAACAACTGGTAACCTGCGTTGTCTGAAATTCAATAATGATATGAGTAAAAAGCTTGAAAGTGGTTGGTAAGGAAACAAAAAAGTGGTGATATTTGGTGATTGTCTCAAGTGAAAAGAAAAAAATAAACAAAGGCTGTAAAGAGTCACGAGAAAATTCCATGAGAAGAAATTTTAGTAATTGAACTTAATGTAATTTAGCTAGATGTGTAGGCCAAGAAACATTTTTCTTTTTTTTTCTTTTTTTTTTCTTTTTTTTCTGTAATGGACTTTCATGGGGAGTTGATAGAGTTCCTCAAAGGAATAGATTTGCTAGCTGAAATTTATGTATGGTACAGCCTACTTTTGTCTTTAGCTTATGAAATTTGGTCTAGTTTGTCATGACTACTTTCTTTGTTAAAAGGTAAAATGCACATTGGGCAATGTTCTGTGGCAATTTGCATAAAAAGTGATGACAAAGAGCAATTAATTTCTCATTATTATGCAGCGAAATGCTACTTTGCTCCTAAGTGACTGTAGAGGAGGTTTTTTTCTCTGTGTGTAAATCTGTTGCGGCATTGTTCTAAAAATAGTACTTAAGAGCCCTCTGCACTCTTTGTAAATCAGGGTCTTTGACACTCCATTTGATTCTCCACAGAGAGATTTTTCTCACACATGCTGAACACTACAAGTATCGCCCCGAATGTTCATCAAAATAATAAGCATCAGAATTTTGTTAGATAAAGCATGATAGAAGAATTTAATATTTTGTCAAATTAGATCTCTATCCTTTTTATCTGGAGATCAGTATTCAAAGTACACTCAGATCACACACAAATAGAAACATATTCCTACCACACACAGCTAGTCTGTACAGAACAAAGAGTCAAGATATCGTTTTCTATGAAGCCTTGATTCTGAGTACAGATTTCATTACTGGCTCACCATAGGATAATGAAATTCCTCCAGGGCAAAGATGAGGTACATCAAAGAGGCAGCGTGGAGAGGCAGACTTTGTTAGTGCATGCTCTGTCACCTGCATTACTGGTCCTTGCCTGCTTTTAATTTGTAAGGAAATGCTAGTAATTCAAACCCTTTTATTGGACCAACTTATATTTATATATATACATGCATACACATATGTGTATTTTTGCATAGAAAGATATATTTTTCAAAATACAAAACCTTCTGGCAACTTGTGTGACTTCTTTGCAGCTGAAATGAAGTACAGAAAATAATTAATTTCTTGGTAGCAAAAATGACCCATGCAGGTCTTTGCATTTTGCATTTGCAAAGCATCTTTGCAGTTAGTAAATAAATGCTGTCTGCACCATGTAGATAAATAACTCTTCATGCAACTTTGCCTTTTTATTTCTGTAGCAATTCAGAGTGACTTTAGTGCTTATGGAAATGAGAGGCCAATGTTCGGTAAGACCAGGAGCTGCTGAAGACATGAATCACCAAAGCTTTCCCACAAAGCTTTGCCAATGTGGGAACAAAAGGGTTGCCCTATAGAAACACATCACGAGTCTATCTAGTCCAGCATCCCGCCTCTGGCAGCGGCCAGAAACTGATGCTTCAGAGCAAATCAAAACCACAGCAAGCACCTACCTAATTATGAGATGCAAGACATAAAGAAAAAAAAAGGTTGATCCTGACTCACAAGAGAGCAGTTTATGCCCCGAAGCGTGAGGTTTGATTTCCCTTGTATCCGTTTGCTTAACTCACACAGTTGCAAATACTAGTTATGCTTAAAAGAGTTTCTAATCCTCTCTTGGATCCTAATCAACAATCTGCCTCAATAACCTGAGTTACCAGGAAGTTCTCGGGGCTGAGCACACACTGTGTGGAAGCTTTGTGCTTTGCTAGTTTAGGGAAAGTTTTCCAGCCTTGGCCTAACACCCACTGCCCCGAGGATTAGATCTAATTGTCTGGATGAAAAATACTCAAACTACCACTCCCTTTCCCTTGAGTCCTCCCTAACTGAAGCAGTTAATTTTTTCCCACCCCCACTTGCAAAACTGTTGCTTTGGGTAGATTTCTTTCACTGGCACAGAGCAGTGGCTCCCACTTTCTGTCCTTCTAGGAGGTTAGGATAGGTTCCTCTGTGTGTCTCACCTCAGTATGAGAGAGGTCTGCCTGCAGGCAGAGGATGTTGCTTGGCCGTGCTGCCTCCCATTGTTGCAAAAGAAAGGGCAGTGACAGACAGAGGTACAGGGCAGAGGAGAGGCTTATGGAAGGCAGCAGTGACAGCAGCTTCTTTCTTCTCTTGCACCATTTCCTCATGAAGTAGCAGGAGCTCTGCTTGGGCTACTCTGGGAAAAGATGCAATGCCTGCGAGACTCCCTCTCCTTTCCAGCTTACTCCAGATTTTCTGTTCTCCCAGGCCAGAATGCAAGCAATGTTTTCAAATTATCCTTTGATGACCGCGAATGACCTTGAGCATCATTGCAGAGTGATCCTGGCTCCATTAAAGCAGAGCAATAATCCTCTCTGCACTCTCCCCATTGAGTGTGGGTTTCTTCTGTGTACACCACAGAATGGTTATTTAAATCCAGCACATGGACTTTAACAGAAATACCAGAAGGTAAAGGAGATGCAAAAAAGGCTTGACTGCTCCCCATGGGGCCTAAGTGCTTAAGCCTAAAGGCATGACCCCGAGCTCCTGAAAAGAGAGGTGCCTCCTAAAGAAAGAGGTGCCCAAACTCTGTAGGTTTTCATCTCAAAGCTTTGCCTTCCCAACCTGAGGCTGTCATTGTGAGGCTGTTGTTAATGCACAGGTGCAGACAAGCCTCAGTTTTGATGGGGACAAACAGACTGGTGCCTAAGGATATTGCTTCTGAGACAGCTCCAAACAGCACTCCTGGATGCTGCTTCCATCCCATCCTTACCTCTGGCTGTGTTTTCCCATCTTTTCCCCACTGTTTGCTCCTCGGGCAGGCACTGGTGTTTGTTTGACCTTGCGGTAAGCCGGTTTGGGAGCTAAAGTGGCTGCACATTTCTTTGCAGGATTAGTTTTCTGCCAGCTTAACCTCTTGAACCAGCTGACCAGGAGATCAGGCAAGACCAGGACTGGCACAAAGGGACAAGTGGGAATGGGACGCTGTGGCCAAAGCAGAGCACCCCAGACTTTTGTGGATCCGCAGCCTCAAGAGTCTGGCAATAAGGTACCTTCACCCCATCCTGGCATCCCAGAAGAAGGTGGTCTGCCTTCTCCCCATCATGGAGACTCGCCAGCATCTGCTGTGGAGCAGAGCTGGCAGCACATCTGCATTTTAGCGAGGGGCGGTGATGTCAGTCCAGGGAAGAGTGGCAGGTCAGTGGAGTGGGGAAGGGAGGAGTTGGGCAGATAAGGGGGTCAGGCGGTGGGCTCAGACTGCAAAGAAAAAGTGCCGAGTCTCTTGAGGTCCTTGCATGCTGAGAGCCGGGAAGCTCTTGAGTCCTATGAGACCCTATTGTGTGAGGCAGAAGCACCGGGCAAGTTGGGAGTGCACCAAGGGCTAGGAGCATGCAGCCTGTATGAGCAGTGACAATGGGCATATGTGTGTTTTACTGGATAAGACTCATTTTCCTTCACGATTTCACCATACCTAATGCCATCCATGCCTCTGTTTCCATCAGCTTTCCCAGGGTCTCTTCATCTGTTGCTCCAGCTATGGCAAACAACAGAACAAACCCCAAATCAGAGCCCTTGTTTAGCAATGATCTTCACACAGGGGAAATGCAGATGTCTGAAACTGCTTGTGCTATGTCTGTCTGTTTATCTAGCACGGCTCATGTTATTTTATTTACTTAAGTGTCGCTACCTGTGTCCTGGGAGAGGTGGGCTGGATGCCTTCCATGGGCTATACTGAATTTTCGTGAAACCACCAAGTGAGGAGAATGTCTTTTCATGTCAAGAAACTGTTATTTTACCTACGTGTGTTATGTTGTATTCTTCAGACTACATTTTACATGCCTGGGGTGGATACGTGTGTTCTGCTGAAATATCTCTTCATCTTCCATAATTTATGCTGCCCTTCAGTCTTAGCAGTGTGCATAAACTTCAGCAACACATTGTCACTCCTCTAAATCATTGTGAAAAATCATCCGAGGAACAGCACCAGACCCAGGGCATTCTGCATTTCACCTGCTTCACTTTTCAGACCAGGCTCTGAGGTGGCAGGATGACACAGCAGAAGAAAAATCACAGCCAGCAAGGTGTGAAATAACGTCCCCAACAGTAAGAAATTAGAATGGATAATGTATAGTATGAACCTTGGCATGGCTATTCAGCCAAGCAGTGTCATCCTGAGGGTGGCAGAGTCAAGGAGAAGCCAGCTTTCCTGAAGGCAAATGTTCCCTCTTTTCTTCAGGCAGCCTCATAAAACCTCACTATAAGCAAACAGACGTAATGGAAATGGGAAGATGTGAGGAGTAACCTTTAGGTGACCAGGGGTTTAGCATTTACCATTCTCACACGGGACTGTACCAAGGTTATTTGTTTTCTATCACTTAATCAGTTCATAATGCAGTGTGCCAATCCATAATGTGTCATCTGACCCATTGGTCTGCTATGAGGAGCTTTGTCATAAGTATTTTGAAAACCCACTGACACTTCCCACTTCCTTCATTTGCTGGGATTTTTTTGCAGGTTCAAGGGGAGGGAGCTGCATCCCAGCTGGCCTGATCCTGCACACTCAAGTTAATCTCATCCATGGCTGCACACAGTGGGCATCCTTGGCCCTGGGGTCAGCATTACCTGTGTTAATTTCTGACTCATATTTTTGGAACAGGGAAACTCTTTAGTCTGGGGAAACACCCTTGTTTTTCAAAGTCGCATTGCAGGCTCTTGCCAGCTGCTCTGTTCTGAACACTCCTGGATTCTTTTAACTTCATCAGCTCAGATTTTCTCAACTTGCTCCAGTACCTCTTCTTCAGAAATTATTATCTTTGTAATATCACAGTCATCATTTCCATAACTTTCCAAATCCCCCACTACAGTGAAGACAAATGTAAATAATAAATTCAGCTTCTTGAAAATGTCTTAATGCTTGTTAATTATGTCTTTAATTCCTTAATGACCCGGAGGGCCTACAGAGACACACATGCAGCTTTATTTATGTTTAGTCAATTTGAATAATTATGTATTGTTTATCTTAATATCTTTGGCTATTTGCTCCCTCTCCTCCCTCTGAATTACTCTCTATTTACAGTTTACTTGTGACTTGTGCTGAGCTGGTTTGGGTAGATTTTCTAACATGTCTGTGTGAAAGCTCCCCTGGTATTGTCCTGGAGGCAACATCTCTGAAGTTCACAGCACCCGTTCTTCTTCCACTACAGCAACTCCTGCCTTGAAAGAGCCTTTAAGGCTCTGGAATTTCTTATAAAGATTCAGTGTGATAATGCAGTATGATGTGATAGTTCACTGAGGCATTTGATTTTTTAAATATTATTATCATTAACAACTATATTAGCCAGGAGAACAACTATAACTTAAGGTTGTCAGATACCTTCCTGTTGTTAGCTGCTCATAAACTGCCCTATTTTAACCACTGCAAATGGTTTCTTCTATTGTCCGTGGCAATCTCACCTATTAATAGATGTGGGTTTTTTAAGAAGAGGGGTGGCGATTTTTGGAAAGGACTGGGAAGTAAGGAAGGATATGAGAATGGGGCTGAATGAGCAGCTGGCAGGGAATACTGAGACTGCCTGACCTGAGGACCACAGCTGATGTAAAGCACCTGCACCCACCAACCTCCCTCAGCTGCCCACACACCCTCTTGGACCTTGTGATTTGTACAAACAAGGCTCAGGATGAGACCACAGACTTAATTTATATGTCTGATGAGAACTAGCATTGAGCCAAACCTGTACAGATGCACAGCTTGCTCCCTACCTTACTCAGATTAATTAAAAAGGAGAGAATAATAATATCTTCTTTTCTCTTGTCATGAGAAGCACATGTGCTGTGTAAAGTTGAGAAAGAAAAGGAGTGCTGTTGAATAGTGGATTATTTTATATTCTTCATGTGAAAAAAATGGCCAGCTCATTTCAAAGTAAACTATGCCTGTAGTGCTTTAAAGGGAAGTAGGAGGAAATAATAATAATACTTATATCTGAATTGGCTTGCAGCTAAATTCTGTAGATGAATATGGGTGTGATTAGGCAAAATGTTGTTGTGATGTTAACATGAAGGAAAAAGGAACCTATCAAAACCAGATTCAGCTGCAAAAAGTGTTATGTGTGTTACTGTATAGCCATGCAAGGATATTTGATTTTTTTGTCGTTGCTTTCTTAGCTGAGTATACAAATTAGCCCATTCCTTACTAGCCTTTGTAGAAGTATGTTCATATTAAAAAATATTGCTATTTTATTTCTGTCTTAAAGATCAAAAATGGCCAATGTAGTTGTTAGCAGAGAAAATAAAAATAAAAAATGATGTAGGTATTTGTGGGTTTTGCTCTTAAGTAGATGAAAAAGTCAGTAAGGGCCAAGGAAGGGAAAGACCAGTAAGTTTATCTATGGAGTTAGGGATATCTTTAGGGCACACAGGATTATGTTATTGTTCAAGGCAAATAGCCATGGTCATAAAGAGTAATAAATAAGAAAGTTATCAAAGAGACCTTATCATAGGAAAGCTTTGATAAGTGGAGCATTATAGACAAATTGAGGAAGGACTAAATGGTAAGTAGTCTCATCATATGTGATGGAAAAGAGTGTAGCTTTCAACTGCAGCAGTCTTGGTGTTACTGAGAAGCAATTGTTTTTCACCATCCAGAAATGTATGAGTTAAAAATTCTTTCTCCACTGACAAGGGCTTAGCTAAACAGATCAAAAAGAGAAGGAAAACCAAAACACAAGCTCAGAAGTTGCCTTTGCCTTGTACAAGGAGTCAGAAAGTGTCAAAAGATGTGTCATGTCTTAAAAGGCTAAATGAAAAGTTATAGTTCCTCAGTACATGAAGAAAGAAAAGTTTTATTGAAATAGTTTCTTTGTCACATCCTATAAAAATATTATGAAGACAGCATGTATAAAGGAGTAAGAAAAACAGAGGTTACTGGAAATACATGTAAAGGCAAGTTTTTCTGTTTTACAGCATAATGGGAGAAAGCCATTACTCTCCATACTACTGTTTCTCATTATCTGGGAATTATTTTTGTTATAGTTTCTAGACTTTTCTGCTACAATTCTATGGCACTTCCTGAAAATAGACTGTTACAGATGTTACCAGACTAGATGGATAACATATCCATCTTTCCTAGCTCTGATTAACAAACAAGAATATTCATATTCTCCAGAAACGTGTTTTTTGAAGTTAAGGGCCAAGGTTTTCTCTGATGGATTTTGACATAGTGTTCACGAGTGGTGGTCCAATTGGCTGCTCATTCAGTAGCACTATTGAAAGCTCCTTCCCCTGCCATGGGATGTGGTTGTGGCTGTAGAGCTGTGTGGGTGCTCATTCACACTGGGGCTGCCACTCATGATTCTGGACTGGTTTTCTGTCAAGTCAGACCTTAAAAAAGGCTGGAGAAAAAGTGTTGGCTCTGGCATGTGCCAGTCCCCAGGAATCTTCCTGCCAGCTGCAAAAACCTGAAGTTTCAGTAGTTCCAGTAGTTTGTCTTTCTGTCCCACTCTCTGAACTGATTCCTTCTGGGTGCCAGGTCTGGATTAATGTGGTTGATGGATTTGTCCTGTACATTGATTCTGTAAATCCTGGAGATTCTCTTAACCCCTCTGGAAGTACATGAGTAGGGCTGAGGGAGATGAATGAAAGTACCTTCAGTGATTCTTGTGGGGAAAGCATTGAAATATTTTCCACTAAGGCACAAGTTACAGGTGTGGGCTAGAACATCAACACGCAAAGTTATCCTCAGTTCTTTTGAAACAGTAAAACTTTGAATGTGTGTTAAACAAAGTTAGGTGGGAACCATTTAATCCTAAATATCCCTACTGAATCTAAACCTTACTTCAAGAGGGTTTTGAATGCTACTGTTGAGGCCAAATTTGCTGAAGAACTGTGGTATTCACCCCGAAAGTCATGGTGAAATGAAAACTGACTAAAGCAAAAGGATCCTCAGATGCATTTCTGAGCCTGATCAGGGCTTCACTAATGCTGGTGAGAACAGCCTTCATCTTTGTGCACAGTGCAGCAGCCTCTGCCCCTGCCAGCAGCCTTCGCAACCGTGTTGCACAGTCAGAGCTGTGTGGATGAGAAGACTTAACAGTGTTTCTCAGAAAGAGCCCAAGATTGCTACTAGAAGGACATGCAGAATTTGTAAGCTGCAGCAGCCTGAATTGGTACTGAATACAAACACAGTAAGGATTCTGGTGAGTTAGAACATGAGTATCCTCAAGAATCCCAGCTCAGACCCCCTTTCCCTGACCTATGACTGCATTGAAAATGTCTCAGTTGAGTTAAGCGGGGAGAAATTCTGCCTTCAAATTTTTCATAGCTTTTGCATTGCTTTCTCACTGATGCCAGTGCAAATTGGTTGTAAGTCACTTCTCAAATGGGAATGATTTGTACCAGCCATTCACCAGAGAAATGACTGCAGCTCACTGGAGACCCTGTCCTATTGACTTCACTAGGAGTTACGTGACTGTAACTGAGGCTGTTGCTGACCCCAGAAGCCCTGATGGACAGCATTCATTTATCCCTTTGGTTGCTGTGCTTTGTTAGTTTTTACAGTGAGACAAGAAAATGGGATAGGCACCTAGAAAGCTGTATCCAAAATACTCCTTGTCTAAGTGCAAGAGCTCTCCTTCTCTCCTTCGCAGCCAAGGAAATACAGCTGATGAAACCAGGTATTTCTGCTGGTTTTATACTACAGATATGTAACCTGTGAATAATTGCTACATGTCCTTCTCCCAGCTGAAAACCAAGTAAAAGCAGACCTTAGCCATAATACTGGTAAATAACTAGCTGTGGTTTCTGTTAATAAAGCTTTTTTTTCACACAGTGGAGAAGCAGCAGACTGGGAATGTTGTTAGCAATATATTGTCTTCTTACTATTGTTCGAGTGGCATATCATCACCTCATTTTATTTCTTCCATCTGTTTCATGCTGGGTTTGCTATAATGCTACTTTGAGAATACTGTGATCGTTTGTTTGTACTGGTATTGGAAATAAATATAAAATGTTTTTGAAGGCACCATAAGGATGGAGAATTTGATGGGATTACGGTAAAAGCAAGCAAGCTGTGAACAGAGACACAGACTGCTGCAAGGTACAGAATCTGTGGAAGAAATGTGTTAGAGGTTATTAAGGGAGAAGGAGAAGAAAGATGTTCTTCTGACTAAGGCACTGGACTGATACTAAAGAGGTCTCGTCTTTGTTCCTGGATGCATTATTGGATTCCTTTGCGACCTGTGACAAGTCACTTAATCTCTCATTGCCTCAGTTCTTTGCCAGTAAAATGGAAGTAAATAAAATTTCTTTACCTTGCTGATCTACTTCAGAGATAAATCCATTCAGAAGTTATGAAATGCTCAGCTGTTAAAGTGATGAGCATAGGGGAAAATGAGTAAATCAATGAATTCTAACTCTCTGCTTGTGATGAGTTTAGCGAGTCATTTCTCTGGCCAGTGAAACTGGTATGAAGACAAGCACTGACTTTCTCCTAGTCAGAGAAACATCAATGACCAATGCTTTGTGTGAAGTCATAACAAGGTCTGAGATATTTTCCATGATAATATGTCAGTAAAGAAAAAAAAATTAAAAAAAAAAAGAAAAAAGAAAAAAAGAAAGATGAAACCCGTATTTTTCTTATTACATCAAGGAAAAAAAGACCCGAGGGAGGGAATGATAGATGTCCTAACTGCATAAAATGAAAGCTTGAATAGAGGAAATGTACAACTTCTCTATCACTGGGAAACTTTTAAAGATTAAAACATACATGAGCTTGACTTTTAACTGACAGGTACCTTGCACAGTCAATTACATTCACTAATAGTGAGACTAAAATGCTTCACATATAGTTGGTTACATTTTATATTCCCCTTGCACCTGTATAAATGACCACACAAGGCTCTAGACATGGAGAATCAATTTCCTATAGATTTCCAGCATATCACAACCTGAGGATGTTGCTTTGTTCTTCAGTACCATTTCTGTCACCAAAGCTACAAAGATATGATGTAAACACTATCAGTGAATCACACCCAGAAAGCTTCCTAATCCTAGGTAACTACTACATGATGCTCTATGTGTTTGGAACTGATAAAGAAATCTTTTAAATTTCCTATTATCTTTGATTAGATATGGGTCGTGGTTTTGATTTAGTGTTAGGCACCTACTGTGAGGAACAAAGGAGGTGTCACAGATAACGGAAAGATAATTGTTTTAAAAAGTGAGATCCCTAAGAGAATAACAAGCAGGTTGCTGAATTTCTTCTCATTTTATTGATTATCCTTTCACTATGATTATCCATCTGCGGAAACACACACTTTCAAAGGAGATGATAATCTTATCTGTGAGATGACTTACATGTATCTAAGTTTACCATACCAATGACAGGTTTTTAAACCAGTTCCTTCTCCTGAATGTGTCAAACACCAATGACATTGACCGTTTTTCCTTTAGGATGACAAGCAGTTTTCTTTGAATCACTGTGTTCTTCATGGCTCACATGTGTTTGAAAATTATTTGCAGGCAGATGCTGACAATTTCCTGAAGAAACTTCATGGTTCATTACCTCCCTTTATGATAGCAGCAAAATAAATTGCTGTAAAGTCAGTTAATGTGATAGAAAATGTTCAGATTTCCAATAATAATAATAATAAAATCTTATTCCTGCTCTCTAAACTCTTCCAAAATACTTTCCAAATCACCTCCCCATCTGCATTTGCACATAGATACTGAGTATTACTTTGTGCTAAGTAGAACAAAGGTTACCCCTGCGATGCAAATACTGCTGGTTTATGAAGCTGCTTAAAGAGATTCTTCAGGAAAAACAACGTGCATAATTTAGTGTGACTGGTGGATGAGTGGAGGAGAAACAAGGAGTGGGGATTGTTGCTTCTGCTATGTGTTGCTTGCTAGGTCCCTATAATGAGTTGGAATTACAGCATACAATGGAATATTGGTTAAATAGATGCTTCCATTTTCCCAGAGAGGGATGGACACATATAATAAGCATATAGCAACTGTGTATATTCTGTTGATCATCCAATGAATACAGGTGGTACAGTAAGCAAGAAAGAGCAGACAATCAGGCTTTTCCAAATCCCAGTGACATTGCCATAACTAATATTAGCACTATTTGGAACTCACTTTGCAGATTTATGTTTTGCTGAATGGCCTGGTGGTCAGGTTTCTAAAGAAGCTTTAACTGAGGTGACTCTCATGGTTAGAAGGAAATAACAGGGGTGCTTTTGGGCTCAAGGCTGCCAGGCAGGAGGAGGATTTTATTCAGGGCTAAGCTTGGATTCTGGACCATGTTGGCACAGTTTTTGTGTATTATCACAGCTCATGGCTCTCAGAAGGGGAAAAAAAAAAAAAGGAAAACAAAAAAAAAGGAAACTGAAAAAGAAACTGCAAATTGGGGTGGCACTGACTAAAGTGGACTCTCTGGGTCAGTATGGGAGATGCTGTACAAACAACAGGGTGAAGGTGGTGTAGCCAAATGTGACCTGACACAAGACAGGAAAATGCTTTTGAAAAATTGGTGATAAAGAGCTTGCATTGGAGTCAAACAGGTGATATCCCATTATATTGAATGATAAAGTGACAGATTCTGTAAGTAACTGTGGCTGCACCCAGGGTCGTTATGACCTCTGTAATGTATGTTTGTGTCGATAATGCATGCAGGTAGCAAATCATAATCTCATAGCAAGCAAATCATTCTAAAGAGGAGATTTGCATCCTAATAGCGTGCCCTAAGCCAGAAGATAAGTCTTCTAAAGCCTGTATTTACCACATGTAGCACATGTTTAACTCTGGGTGATGTGATTTCACTTACAGTTGAAACTAATACCACAGCTCAAACTCCAGGAGTATGCAGAGATGAGCAGTGTTTCAAAGTGGGCATCACTGGACAGACTAACCATTTTAGATGGAAGAAAGAAATAGTGTTTCTGGGAATTGGATGAAACCAGAGTTTGTATCCTGTTTCTTATTTTTCCATTGTCTGATCAGTAAGTAAAAGAATAGAATTGAAATGCAGACCTGTAGTTCATCTCTGAGATGAAAGGAGCCACTCAGCATGAAGGCACAAAGGCACAAGAAAGGAAGACAGGGAAGTAAAAGAGGAAGCAAAAGGCAAAACTTCAGTAGAAAAATCCAAAGCATCAGAATGGCTGATTTCAGCTTCAGAGAGTTGCCCTGAGCATACATTAAACTGGGTTCAGCTGCTCTATGTACCATCAAATATTTCATATTAATAATTAACAAGTCACTGGCTGTCAGAACAAGATTCAAATGGATGGAAGGGGAGTTTGGGTCACCTTCCCTAGGACTGAGAGTCTTAATGAAGGGATAGCTTTACTGCACTGTTGAGGAATGATGATATACTAGGCAGAAGGATTAAGGGATATAAGTCTTGAAGGCTTCTTCCATGCTTGCTCCCCCACAGAAGAATATTTAATTTCCTCTTTTTATTCTTCTCCTTGATACTACTGCCAATGTGTACACATAAAGGGCTTGATCTCGCCTGCCAATGTGTGATGTACTCCAATGTACATCTCTAGAAAATTAGCTTGCATATGTGCAAACTCAACAGCAAAGGTGCTGTGTATCAGGGACATGACTGCATTCAATGACTGTTATAAATCAGAGTGCTTGGTGTGTCTTTGCTGGACACACTGTCATTTATCAAGGTGATTTTTAAATCTCTGCCTAATTCCCATGTGTGAGAAATGGGAATTCACTGAAATCTCTTGCAATGCCTTGTCTGGAGTTTAGATTTTCTCCCCAACACTCCTGTTCACCTTCAAACTTACTTGAACATGAACAAGCTTACCTGAACATGAACATAAATGATAGACTACAAACTGGGTTTATTGCCCTCCCATTGATCACTGATGGGCTGTTACAATTCACGCCATCGCATGAACAGCTTGAAATGGCAAAGTCAAAACACAGGTTTTCCTTGTTACTCTCATGAAGTTAAGAATGGGTTCAAAGAGACACCAGAAGGCCTTCGCAGTCTTGGCTGCAGGACCACTAGGACCACAGCTAAAGAGAATAGCCCTGCAGGAAGCAGCAAACAAGATTTAAGAGAGAAACTGGGGAAACAACAGTCTCTTCAGGATCACCTGGAAATGTTTATGAAGCCAGGCTGCCATCTGCACCTCTAGCTCGGGATGAAAAATGAACATAAATGCTGTGCAGAATTACCTTTTTTCTAGTCCTAGAGAAGGACAGACAAACACGCTGACAAACTCTGAAAGCCCAGAAGAAAAAGTGGCACATTTCAAAGAGCTAATTACAATTTCTTTCCCTTGGAGATTAATCCACTGACTGTAATTAAGCTCCCTCTATTTTTGAGATCTTGGCAAGATCTAAGAAAAACGAAAGCGAGTGAGAGAGTGCCCTTGCTAGCCAAGCAGATTTTTTTACTAAGCTCTATCAGCCCTAATTAATAGACCTTTGTGTAAGACCAATGAGAAATCAGATTTGCAATAGCGCTGAATCAAATGGCCTTGGCTACCTCTGCACACACAGTTTGTTAGGAGGCAGGCCACAGCCAGGATTTACAAATTCAGATGATGAAAAGGAGGTGGGGGGGGAGGCAGGATGAAAAAGCTACTCTTGCCCCAACTCCTTCTTCTCCTTTGCTGCTGCTTTGTTCTGTTTGTAATCTTACCAGATGGCTAAGGCAGCCTAGAGAAGAGATTGCCTGAAAGAGGCAGGTGATGAGGCCAGCAGCAGGGACTCTGGCAGGGACTAGAGAAACTGATACAGTTCTCAAACCCTTGCTGCTTAAAATGTGCTTTGTTATTCTTCTTTTGCTCATGGCTACATTTCATTTTGTGCCTTTCTGATGGTCAAGAAGGATGCTAGAAATCAGATTCTCAACCCGCACAAGTGAGGATAGCATTGCTAACATCCCTAGAGCATGAGTGATATGTGCTAGCTACAGCTTTAGCACTTAATTTCTGCACAACCCAGCTCTCCTCTTCTCCTTACAGCTTCTCTGATGAGTATGAGGGCATGCTTCTCTCAGAGCAGGGAGGGCCTAGCCCTTTCCCATAGCCATACCTGGCAGACAACATGTTTTTCTTTCCACCCACACCAGGGTAATGCTACGGGCAAACAGTGGCGCAACAGGGACTGAACTGGGTCACGGAAAGCATTCAGAGATCCCCAGAAATGTCTAGAGAGAATATTGACTACGCCAACACCACCATCAAGAGCAGACTTGACTGTTTTCCATATTGCAAGTCTGTAAGTGCAGCCCCTGCCTGGGTTCAAGGTGTGCTGTCTGCAGCAGCTGCAGGGACACTTGCCTGAGCTTGCTCCGTGGGCTAGGATGCTCCCAGGTGCATTCAGACAGGCTAAGGGCAAGCTATTTACAAGACAGCTGTATGGACTGAAAGTGGGTGGCATGTGGGGCAAAACAGCCACTCTGGGTCTGGTTTTCAAAGCCACCCAGGTTTGTTCATGTTCAGTGATCCTTTGTAACACAGATCAAAAACATGGCACAGCCTGCTCATGGCACATGAAGCAGCTCATTCTCCATTTCCACTGCAGTTCCCAGAAATTCAGTGTGAAGAACTAGTCCTTCAAGAAAAAAACCAAACCGACAAACTACACCTCAACCCTGTCAGGTATTTAATTCTGTGCAATATGTATTCTGACCCTACTCTCATAAAAGGTAATAACAAAAATCCTGTTGACTGGAATGGGAGCAGAACTGGGTCCTATTTCTGCCCTGTAAGAGCAGAACAAGGCTCACAATGGTTTCCAGTTACTGTAGTCAAAGACCCAACTTTTTCAGCTGCTTGGTTTGTGGATCATAACAACATAAATTAAAGCACATTTGAAGTTCTAGTGTTCACTCACAATGAACTAAACAATAGAAATCTTGTCTTTGTAGTTAAAAAAATAAACTGAAAGCTGCAGAACAAAAGCTGAAATACCATAAAAATAAGGTAGTCGTATTTTTCATAGCTAAGCTTGTATGCAGTATAAATATATTTTGTCTGACTTTTTTTTTTTTTTTGAAGAATTAAACACTGAATTAAAAAAACCCCAGAAAACTCTACTATTTCTTAATGCATATTATAATCATCTTTTAATACTCTTTAAAACTTTCTTTTGGAATGGGACCTTAATTGTATCATTTTCTCACTCTATATCATCAAACACTGCTAAGGCTTTTTGTGTATGTTTTAAAAGTAGAAGCACTTTTACTAGAAAAGTACAAGTGTTTACTTGAACCAATAACTCTTGAAAAAAGATAGAGTTTGCACTCAGACATCTCATATAGGAGGTTTTTCTCTGGGAGTTTGAGAGTTTTCTTCTACAAATGCAGTGATCAGAATGGAAAGAACATTACCAGTTCTTTTGACCTCTACCTAATGTTTGCTTCTTACCTGTGGTCTTCTTGAAGTGGGAGCTACAAGACCTTCTACAGAGGGAGGTTAAAGGTCTCAAGCAAAAGCTTGATCATCTTCCAAAAGGACAGAAATAAGAAAGCTTTTCTGAAAAGTTTCCTTGATCTGGCCACTATTGTGGCAAGTCTTTCAAACTTTGTCAGTGGAGTTAAGTTGCCCAGGGAACATAAGAAACAAAGAAAGAGGCTGGCAATTTGTCATGACCAGAAGCAGAAGAACTGGAACGTTATCATCACATCTGGAGGTATCGAATCACCACCAGGTGCTGAATCAGTCATCTGAATGAAGAATCTGCAAGAACCAACTGGAAGAGAGGACATGCAGGTGTTGGAGTAGGAAACTGAGAAATGTTGCTTGTCTATGGCCAGGAAAACCTCAGAAATGCCCATAAGGTCCTCCTATCTGGTCCCAGTCAAGACAGATGGTGCAGATGGTTATGTCTGCAATTCCAACCCAGAGGGGCTGGCAGTGCATATGGCTCTTGGAGGCAGAGGTGGATCCCACAGGAGTTTTCTGCTTTCCAGAAGTGAAGGGCATCATCACAATAATAAAGGATGCTCATGTGAAGCACCCCAGACTGATGTATTTGGTAGGGATGTAGACTAATGACATTAGTTTCACCTAATGCACTGTCCATTAAGGACACTGCTACTCTTTAGACCGTTGCAGATCATAACCAGGGTCTCTGAAAGTTTATAGGCCACACCTTCAAGAGGTGAATGAAAGTGATGTTGGTGTTGGTGAGCATTTACTAAAGTGCACCTAATGTGCTCTTAATTGTTTTATATAATGTGCAGTTAAAACTGCATTATCATGTGCACCTTTCTCTTGAGATGCATCAACTAGACTCCTCTGGCCAGTAGCAACATTTCCGGAGTTTCCAGAAATGATAAATGATTTCTCAATGCAGAAGTGCCCTGGCTTCACTGCAGTCACAAAAGCAGATTAAATTAGTATTGACCTCAGTGCTGCAGTAGCTGTGCGGGTATCAGTACAACGTATGACATCTCCGCATACAGGTTCTCATTCTGCTTGAAGAAGATGAGATCATCACTGACCTAAAAATTGGCAGCTGCCCCAGCACCAGTGAAAGCAGCCTGGTTTCACTGACCTTGTAAAGAAAGTACCAACATCTATCACATATATTTGAAACTTCAAAAAGGAGAGTTTTCCAAAAACTCAAACCTTTTGCTGACATAACTGATTTGTACTGTGGGAAGCATTACCTCAAACTGAGGATTGCCTCATGCTATCCTACCAGTGTCCCTCAGCCTTGGTTCTGCAGTCACATAGGGAAGTCATGCTGCTGGAAAGATTTCCAGGCTGAAAGGATGGATAGAAAGTGAAGCAACCAACTGTAAATAATGCACAATGATGTGGAGAGCTAAAGGAATCACTCACAAGTCTTGGGATTAAATGACTAAAGGCAATAAGAAGGTATTTTTGTCTGTAGGTCAGGTTAGGGTCCACTTCTGATTGTAAATGGTGGATGTGCAAATAGGATCTCTAAAAGGTAGACATTTTCAAAGAGATTCTTGTGCTAGAGGTGAGCTGGAGCAGGAGGATATGCCCAGCTCAGATGAAGTTATAGTCACACCTGGAAAGCTGTCCTATACAGGAAAAAAAGTGCATTAAGGAGCATTTGCTAAAGATTTTCAAATCAGCCTGTTCAGATTATGTATAGCCAAGAGGTTGAAAGCAGTGAGTCAGGGTGTTCAGAGCTTGGAAAAACTCAAATACTTAGGCAAGGAGTGAGCAGTGTGATTCAGGGAAGTATAAGACCCTTGGTCAAAATAATAGGACAGTGAATTCAGGACTCTACAAATAATAAACTAACCTATAGTGACATGCAAAATTATAGCAAATGTCAGTCAGAATGGTTTCAGGGATGGTATGTCTCATCACACAAACCTGTTGCCCTTTTTTGAGAGGATTACTGGCCTGCAGATCTGCATCAATACATACACTTATACTTCTGGAAGCCATTTGACTTAATACCACATTATCTTTTGATGGAAAAGCTTGCACAGAACGAGGAGCACTTTCTTGGAAAGTGGTACTGAACATAAGGACACAGGGGTCATTGCAAATAATTACCCAATCACAAGCACTTAACGCAATACCATGGGAAAAATTGGCCAATGCAACCCATAGATGTATAATACAGGAATATAAAGTAAAAGAAGGAAAGTGATTTTGAATTAATGACTGCTATTATGATACTTTGTCCACTTCTCATTTTAATGCTTCAAGAAAGATGTGAAATACTGCAGAGAATTCAAAGGACAGCTACAAAAATGACCCAAGGGCTGGAAACCAAGCCCCAAAAATAAGTTTATGCAGGCTGAGAGATTACTTGATCTGTGTTTATAATATTTACACAGAGAAATGAGATCTAGAGTAATGTTTTAATGTCATATATAAAAACATAGCAAGATCCAATATCTCTAAGCTGAAGTTAACTGAATTAAACCTTGAAATAAAACCAGCTTCCTAGCAGTGAATATTGAAATAGCTTACCTGGTGGGCTTGACACTGCTTCACATATCTAGGATGAGAAAAGTTGCCTTTCTGAATGATGTGTCTTTATCCCACTACTGTCAGAAAGTCTACGTTGATACAACCATTTCTGTCATTGGGAAGGAGGCTGGGTCCCACACTTAAGATTGACCAGAGCTGTGATGGAGGTAGAGTGAGGAGGGATGTGGCTCTGGGGCGGGCCCAGAGAAAAGGCCATGAAGATGGTCCAAGGGCTGGAACACTTCTCCTGCAAGAACAGGCTGAGAGACTTAGGGTTGTTTAGCCTGGGCAAGGGTCTGGGGAGACCTTATTGTGGCCTTCCAGTATCTGAAGGATGCCTATAAGAAAGCTGGAGATTTTTTACACGGGTTTATAGTGATAGAATGAGGGGTAATGGCTTCAAACTGGAAAAGGGTAGATTTAGATTAGAAATTAGGAAGAAGTTCTTCACTATGAGGCTGGTGAGACACTCGATCAACCTGATCTAGTGGGAAGTGTCCCTGCCTGTTGCAGGGGGATTGGACCTAGATGATATTTAAGGTCCTTTCCATCCCAAACCATTCTATCATTCTATGATTCTTGTGTGCCATGAAGGGCTGGGCACCAGGTCAATGACTTGGGGATGTGCAGCAGTGCAGAAGTTTGCTGCTGGACCCATCTGGGCATTACTCCCTGATTGCTTCCCTTACACAGTGGTAGACACAGGAATTTGGGGAAATCAGCATTTTCCCTGCATTTGGCTTGTGGCTGAAAGTCTCAAGGCTTAAATTAAGTTTTTAGCTCCTATCTTGCTCACATTATTTAAGCTACATAAGTTTTATATACAGCACAAAATTCTTCTTACTATAAGAAGTGTTAAGGAGCCAAACCAAGACAATTTCTAAGTGATGATAAACTTCCTGGGTGGAAATAAACAAACAAACATACAAACAAACAAACAGCTTGACAACCATCTGTAAAGCATGGGCCTGCCTGATTCATCCCAGGGAGCACGGTGGTTTTCACAGGCTAGCCTGAGGGCCATCCACACAAGCAAGCCAAGGCTCATTTTTATCGTACAACTAATCTGATGCAGCCAATGCCATGAAAATGCCCTGCTGCCTCTGGCCCTTTGTGGTCCCACAGCTCCCTGCACCTCTACCAAGTGTGGTTTTCTTACCTGGCCTTGCAGTAAGCTGGCAGAGGCAGAAAGCCAGGAGGAAACTAACCCCAACAGTCAAGGTGAGTTGCTTGCCTGCTGATTCAGCTTCTATACTGGAGGACTCTGACCTCATATGAACACCACCACCTTGGAGAAAAGGGCACAAGTAACTCATGGGGATGATGATGATGAGGTGGAGGACCACTCATTTTGGCAACAGTTTGACTTAGGGTGTGATGTCAGGTTATCCTCAAAAGCCACCTGAGTTCACCTGTGCCACCTACTAGCTTTAGAAGATGACATTGCCATCATAGTGAAGATTTTCAAGGCCCATAGTTCAAAGGAGATTGAGAACAACTGGAGTAGGTGATATCATCCTATCCTTTCCAGCCTGATTTGGCATGCTTCTGCAGTAATGACAGAAAAAACATCAGCTGACAGAAGGACAATGAGAACAGAGGTAACAACACATTATGTTGGTGTCATATCAAATACGGAAATATTTAGCCTTAGATGTTGGAAGCAGTACAAAATAAGATTTGTCCCAGTCTCCATTGACTGGTGCGTTGTGGACAGCGCTGGCTCAGCTAATTGGGTTCCTTGGCTTTGTCTCTGAACAGCTCTGCTTTCTTCTATTATTTCTGTGTTTCAATGGCATTTGTAATCCATATGTAATGAAAAAGTACCCTTTCTAATTTAAAATAAATGTTAAACAGTTTATTATGCAAATGACCTGTATTTTTACAGACAGCATTCTCTAGTCCTGAGATGGCCAGATTATTGTGATATCAAGTTTTAAAAAAGAAAAGAGAAATATTAAAAACTCAGATTTATACATACAAGCAGTGTTGTATAATTATTTTTAGGGCATTAAGAGAGGTGCTAATATTAAGAATAACCATTTTTTTTCTCAGTCAAAAACTTCAGGATCGATCATGTCTTTGGACAATTCATGTAAGACATTTTTTCTTCCCCTGTTCAAGGGGTGTGTATTTTGACTGTAGGTGTGTATACAGATTTGGTCAGGAAAGGACCTAATGGTGCTAGCAGATATATAGGCTCTCAGAAGTAGCCACAGTTGGATCTGTTCTGTTTGTCAGTGGTACTTACATATACATAAATGCACAAAGACACCTTACTCTGAGACATTTTTCTACCAAGATCATGAATTTATATTAGAGTACTTTTATTATAGCCTACTCTTCTTGGTTTGAAAATATCAGAGTATAATTTAATCCTTCCCTCTCACTGCCTATCTTCTCCGTTCCTCCCCTGAAGAGAAGGGGCTTGCAGTAAGCAGTGACCAGAAGATACCCTGAGGAAAGCATGGTCCCCCATAAATAGGAAATGAAACAGAAAGCTGCAATCATGAAAGAAGGGACTAGGAAAGATTTTAATAACATTCTTCAAAAGGTGTCTTGTCAACACTCACCACAATTTAATCCTGAGCATTTAAGTGTTCCTGAAACATTACATCTAAAGAGGGAAAAAAAGACCTAAGTGTTCCTAAAGCCCATGATTTTTTAGTAGTATATTTTCTCATAAAGCTAACACACGAGAAAGGGAAAACAGTCCACACTCCTTAAAAAGGCTTTTTTGCACCAACACCATCCCATGTGTTTGAACCAACACTGTCCCATGAGTTTGAACCAACACCATCCTGTGTTGCTTGCAGTTGTTATCAGTGTTCCCTTCCTAAAGTCAGTCAGAGGAGCCCTCAGGCACTGGCTGCTCTTGTCCAAAGGAATGACCAGGAGACTGGTACAAGGTAAATGTTGCAGGTTTAGCTGTTTTAGAATTTGCTGGTAAGGCTGCATAGCTGCATTATCCCTCCAGATATGACCAGACTTGCTGAGAAAAGGCTTGCTGTCTGAAAAATTACCTTCTAACCCTGAGCTTGCCACTCTTCCCAAGGACCACACATGCTGGATTTGAAGTGAGGGAGGCCAGCAGGCTACAGTGCCTTTCCCAGACCTGAGGCAGCCAGGAATCTGCACCAGGAATTACCCTGGGATCTGGACTCTGGACTCTTCTGGACTCCTCTGCACTCACAGCCCTGCAATGCTGGGCACTGCAGGAAAGAAAAGCCCTGCAGCAGGAAAGGCGGATGGTAAAATATCCCAGCAAAGAAAGACACACTGCAGTGCAGGAAGCAAGCATGTACTGGTCAAGGAATTAGATTACTCAAGGTGGTGACTCACCCACTAACTATTCAGTGTTTGTAGTTAAAAGAGAAACCTTTGCCAGAGAATGACTACAATCCATTGGCACAGGCTCTAAAGGAATCATGACTGGGCCTAAATGACTGTGTACACAAGTGAGTTATTTTTCTGCCCCGTTCCACTGAAGCAAGGCAGAGGATAAGAAAAAAATACACCATCCCTGTTTACGTAGGTTATTACAGCGCTGGAGTCGCCTCAGGGGGCCTTTCCAGCAGCCGCTGTCGCTGGGGCCAGGTTCAGGCTTACATTTCCCTGTTCAGGCTGGGCTGTGATTTTTGTGTTCATTTTAAAGGCTTGACTTGGCAGTGTACAGCTAGCTCCGGGGCATTCATTCTTGCTTTGTTGAATTGTATATAGGAGGAGAAAGAACAAATTCCAGGATCTTGCAGTTTTGCCACAGAAATGAAAAACAGAGTGACTGGCTTTCGCAGGCTGCACCAGGGTAATCTGGGACTAATCTCAGCTCGATTGCTGCAAGCTGCTGAGCCTGGCAGTGGCTTGTTGCTCAGCATCTGGCAGGATCAAACCAAAGCCTTCTCAAGTAACTTAAGAGAAATTACTACTAATGTATTCAAAAAGCAAGAAGGATGTGGCCTGATTAAGAGATAGATGGGATGCCTGTACCCACTGGTCTTCAAAGTTGTTTTCATGTTTTCTTTGTTTAAATCTGAGATTCCCCAGTGCCCTGATTTTTTTCCTCCCTACAGCCTAGAAAACCATATTTACTGTGTCAGTCAAAGGTCAGTAAAATATTTCAGTGTCACGGGCTGTCAGCAAAGATGCTTAGAAGAACTTGAGCGTATTTGGTTGCTTTTGTCAGGTTTTTCTATTTTCTATTTTTTTTTTTCAGTTGTAAGGGAACTATGCAATAAGGCATTAGCCTGGCATGCACAGATGTGTGTTTTCCTCCAGTAAAGGTTAAAGCACAGCCCTGGCATCATTCAGAAAAGCCTTCCCACACCTGCTTTTCATTTCCTTTTGCTATTTCTGGTAATGAAAATTGGAAGTGTTGCTATAGATTTGGGGTGTAGAAGGCCTTCTACATTTTCTTTTTTCTTAAAGGCAAATTGGGATTAAATGAATGTTTAAGACTCAAAAAGATTAAGTCAGTGAATTTCTGGAAGGAGGAGAAGAAAAGGAAAAAAACAAAGCTTGCTCTCAGTTATTATTTTCTACTACCGATCCATCTGGGAAGCTCAAGTTGCCTTTCATCCTTTTCAAACCTCCACTGTTTTTGCACCAGAAAAAAAAACAACCAAAAAAAAAAAAAAAAAAAAAACAAAAAAAAACAAAAGAAAAAAAAAAAAACAACAAAAACCCAAAACACGTCTATCTAGGGCA
>JANHGN010008156.1:9282-19697 GCA_024605025.1 Megaceryle maxima | reverse complement strand
ACATGGTCCTTTTAGTAAAAGGGACTTCTTTCATGCATGTACATTCTGTTCCATACTGTCATTAAGCTTATCACTGTGACTTGACAACACTTCTGTAACGTTAGCATGTGGCTTTTGTCACTGTTTTCTAAAACAGTTTTGGAACACAAGTTCAAGCAATAATGCACATTTCTCACTATTAGTGGAACATTTTTTGAATTTACCCAAACATATTTCTAGAAAGAGTAGCAATGAGTTATGTTGGATTAATGTATGATGATTACAAAGTGAACATCAGTCTCTTCTCAATCAGTTCTCAATCATGAGCAGTTTCACCTGCTCATGTGGTATACATCTGTGCTTAGTTGGCAATACAACTGGTATTTTGCCACACATCAGATTGCTCTTGCAACTGATGAAGTATGTTTGTGTGAATTTGCGCCTTCAAATGATTCTGGGTATTTTCTGATGTATTCTTTCAAATTTTACACTTTATATTTACTCTTGCTTTCACTGTTGTAATTTAGATTGACTAGTCCAAATCCACATGTTAATGGATAATGCACACATAATGCCATTAGTTGCATCTAACAAAAAGGTTTGTGAAAAGTGGAATGATTTTCCCAGTGAGATTGAATTCAAACTAATTGCCTACTGTTCTCCTCCAGACAAACAGTCAATAGCATAGTCTGGAAAAAAACCAGGAGGATAGTCCCCATTGTTTCCAATATGCACTGTACATTTTCCAATAGGGGGACTTGGATGCTTGCTGACTTCATGTGGTACTAGACACACAGCAATTTCACATAAAGATGATGTCTTGATTTTAATTTTTAATTCTGCTTTGTTACATAGCTTGAAGGCTTCATTTAAATAGATATTCTTAACAGTTGCTTAAGGCTTTGGCTTTAATAATGGCAATCCATTAATGCAATTTCACCTTCTGTGCTTATTGGCTGTTTCCTACTCTTGTAGAGCCACTTCTCTGTTATTTACAGTGAACCCTGAGGTTTGGTCTGCAAGTAGGCGCTGAATTCCTACTGTATCCTAGTTTTTCAACAGCAGTATTTTCTCAATTACAAATACATAACTGGACTGAAGTATAGAAGTTTGAGATTTACACAGTGAAAAACACTGAGTGCAAAGTAAAGAATTAGTACATTTACATTTAAATGAACAGAAAATTAAAGACAGAACAGGACTACTTAAGTAGATAAATATATTAATGTAAGTATAAAATAATTTTATGCTTATGAGTCTAATCATTTACACTTGCTGTCTGCTATGTTTTTACGTATTCACACATGCCCCAAAGGTACCAATTTTTTGTAGTATCAAAGAGAAGATAGAAGAAGATTATAAACATTTAGATATATTCCTTAAAATAAAATTGTACTAGAAATCTTTATTGCTTAGGCAATGTCCTTATCTAGCCAAGGGCATTCTCCTATTGTGTGGCAAATATGGAATTAAGTATTTTCTTTATAGCTTCTTCAGAAGTACTGCAATGTATAAATGTATAAAAAGAGGGGTTCATTATTGCCTTCTGTGACTACTTATAAAATATATATGAAGCATGTGCCACTGACTCTTGAATGTGGCACTATCTTACAGTATGCTCATAACATGCTACTCAAAGGATTTAGGTGACTTGTGTCTGGATCTTCTGATTGGGGACTTTGGGTTGATTCTGTGCAAGACTGCAGCCATAAGTAGGTCAGAAATGGAAATACAAACTGAGATGAGGTGCCTCCAGAATTAGGCATAAACTGTTATTTCAGTTATGCAACCTAACTTCTTGATTTGTGCTGGGTAAGTGTCCCAACCAATAAATTATTTGAAAGCATGTCAGTGTCTCCAGAATTTATAAATTCTTTGAATGAAAAGGGTTAGGCACCTCCCTTTAAAAAGGCTTGCTTATAATGGATGAAGACAGCTCTGAGATCACAAGGTATAGAAAAACTGACGTTTATGAAACTTTGGCTTCCAAATTTTCCTATATGATATCAGTTTAGACACATTCGTATTTAATGTATGGACTCAATTGTTTTGGATCCCTTGTCAAAGTGTTTGCCATTTTGGATTTAACGTGGGGGCACCTGACTTCCATATGCAATAGAAAGAGGGTGCAGAGAACTTAATACAATGTTATAGATTTTAATTTGGGCCAGAGGACTTGCAACCTAGGTGTCATGGAACCTATGCTAAAGGTGTGTAGTGATTCCTTGAACCTTGTGTGAACTAATTTTCATACGGTTGAAATTACTGGTGTGACAACAACTGATAGCAGTATCTTGCAAAACACAGAAGTGCAAAGACATAGCACCGAATGAAACAATTCCACTAAAACCTTTGAAACATGCTGATAGTGATGTTATGTTTTAAGCATGTACTGTCAGTTATTTCTCAAGTGCTGTTTATGACTTATCACCAGTATAGTTTTTTTCTATTTGCAAAATATTGCTAAGCTGAAAGAGCTTTTGCCACCTCCAATACTGATTACTGTGATGCTTCTCTCTCTTTCTTCCTTATTTCTCAGAGGGAGGCTAAAATACCACTTCATAAGCTTCAGTTAGAATGAAACACTGCAGCAGGGACAGTAAATAAATCTACACAAGACTTGTCCCCTTCATTTCTTGTTCTGGCTGATAGTTTATTGATGCATGGATTTTGAATTTTTCTGCTTTCTGTAAAGCTTCCTTCCTCCATTCCATGTTGGGGGATTTCATTTGCCTAAAGATGAGCAGATGCTGCACAGCTTGTTATTTTAACTAAAGAATGTTTCTGGGTCCCATTAACATCTTCTGTCATCCTGAAAAGGTTGGTTTTGCTTATGTTTTAGATCTCAACTGACTGTTTTCTTGTTTAACAGAGATTTTTGACAAAGTTAGATGGGATGCCAGTGTACTACAGTTTGTAATGCTTTGACATATCTCTGCATAAACATCACAGAGCATATACATTGTACCCTGTTAGTATAGTGATTACTGAATGATAATATTTTTCTGTGTGTCGTTAAACCGTTTAGTGGATGACACTATATTCCACTTTCTTCTTTCCCTCTGAGATCTTGTGTGCTGGTTGGGATTTTTTTTTTTAATTATAGATTTGTTTTCTGTTGCAAAATGCATGTGTTGAAATGAAGACATTTATCAGGTAATCACCAGTTTTGATGCCTTTTCTATCTCAAAATAATAATAACCATCCCCACCAGTTCTGGCATGCACAAAATCTGTTTTTAACATGTAGGTTGAAGAATAAACAAAATCTGAAACAATTTGATTTATCCAGTCTAAATAGTTTTTCTGTCCCCATGTTTCAGTTTAACGTCAGTGGCTATTCTCACTGTTTTGCTTTAGTGTATTTTCACATTTCTGAGATTCTTGTGGTAGAGCAGAACTTCTTTCCACTCTCTTCACTACAGTGACATCAATCATTGCAAACTGAACAGTGCCAGAGAACTTTTGCAATTATTGGAAATGATCTACCTATACTTTTAAACTGTTAGTGGTATGTGTTCAGCTTTAGTAGTCAGCATTCTCACAGGTAGTTCAGGTTGCTCTTCAGAAGTTAATATAATCCAGAAACCATTTCTGGTTTCTGCACATGGCAGCTCTACAATGAAAGCTTGGAGAGTTTTGATAATATGCACATTGGATATTATGTGACAGTTGGCCAGTTGTGGGCCACTTTAACTAAATTGTATTTTAACAGGTCAATTGTATTACACAAATAATTCTGTTAACAGACAGAATTCTATGTGTCTTATTTCAAGGTTTAGTGTTAAAAATTTTTCCTAGTGAGTACTGCTGAAAGACAAATAATCTTTGAGTCAGAATGGGATGTAATGTAATTTAAAGAAGAATATCACAGGATCATGGGATGTCAGGGGTTGGAAGGGACCTTGGAGGTCTTCGAGTCCAACCCCCCTGCCAGAGCAAGATCATATAATCTAGCACAGGTCACAAAGGAATGCATTATTCAGGAGGGTTCTGAAAATCTCCAGAGAAGGAGACTCCACAACCTCTCTGGGGAGCCTGTTCCAGTGCTCTGTGACCCTTACAGTAAAGAAGTTCCTTCTCATGTTAAGGTGGAACCTCCTGTGCTCCAGCTTACATCCATTCCCCCTTGTCCTATCACAGGGTGTGAGAGGCTGTCCCATTCCTCTTGATACTCAGCCCTCATATACTTATAAACATTTATCAAATCCCCTCTCAGTCTTCTCTTCTCTAAAGATCCCCAAGTGTCTCAGCCTTTCCTTATAATGCATGTGTTCCAGTCCTTTAATCATCCTTGTAGACCTCCGTTGGACTCTCTCGAGCAGATCCTTGTCTCTCTTGAACTTGGGAGCCCAGAACTGGACTCAATACTCCAGGTGAGGTCTCACCAGTGCAGAGTAGAGGGGGAGCAGAACCTCCCTCTATCTGCTGGACATGCTCTTCTTAATGCACCCTAGGATACCATTTGCCTTCCAATATACAGCCTGACAAACTTAAAGAATTTTAATTAAAGGCTCTCCATTTTTTTTTATTTTTTTTTAAATGTAATATGGACCCCAAACTCAACAGGTAGTTCCTGAGTAAACAAAAAGCAGCATGAATCATGTAGCAAAGATAACATGATGCCACTGTTACCCCACATTTTCAGCCAAGCTTTTGACCTTTGCATCAAAGACATTTAGTTGCTTATGATGATATAATAAAAATCTGAGGAATTAAATAGTTATTTTTCATGGGACATATTCAGATGTCTCAGTATTTTGCTGGCAGAAATTCCCTAGAAAAAAAGAACAAATGGACTAAAAGTTTAGGAATGCTTCTAAATCAAGCATCCCTTCTGAGTGTCTGGAATTCCATGTTTTAAAGCAAGACTCACCAGGAAACATCTGTAGTAAATATATTGGTAACATAAATTGGTAAAAAAATTGGTAACATAAATTTCTGATCTGTATGAATTTCTCTTAGTAATGAGGAATTTTTTTTTTTATATTATGGACTTTCCATGACAAAGAGTTTTGTAGTTTAGTTATTTGTTTCTGCTAATCAGTTTGGAATTTGTTGCCTTTTGGATTAATGAAGTGCCATGTTTTGATTCTGGATATTTTGCCTTTTATTACTTTTATCACTTACATAGTATGGAATGTATAGAATAAATACTCTGTGCTTTGCTAGAGTTTGTTCCTGGCTTCCATTTTTTTTTTTTTTTCCCTTTTCCTGTTCCAACAACTTGGATAGAACTCCTAGAAGGTATTTAACAGCTTCTCTTGCTACTGCTACTTGGCAGGCTATAGCTTTGAACCATACTTTGATGAAGATAATTATGCATTGGTTTTATAAAATGGTGAGAGCTACATAAATATATGTAGTATGTGAAAGATTGGTACTGTAAGTGAAGGATTAGGCTGTTGAAGTGTAAGTTCAGTAGAGCTTCATAGATCAAATGAAGTTTTATGGAGCATCATAATTCTCTGAAATAGTCTTTTTGCAAACTTTCTAGCTTAAGGAAAAAATGACACACTTAAATATTTGTAGGAAACTGCCACTTGCTACACTGCTAAAACTGACATAGTTTACAAAACCCTCTCTCCTGGATTATGCCCACTCTTTGACTATTATGTGTTTCCGAATTAAAAATCACGCCATTAACCTGTGAAAAACACTTATGATATGGACATCACCCACACTTAGGGTCATTCTGTGGTTCTTAAAAATCTGTCAAATACTGGGAAAAGTGATGTCACATTCCAATTTTGTTTGATGAGCTCTCAGCACTTAGGCTGTATTTCCATGGTTTATCTAGCTGTGGGATTTTGTGCCTGCAGCTTTTTATCTGTGCCTGTCCTTGTACCAGCCTCTTCTCTTGCATGGGCTTTGCTGCCTGTCAGAACTTTTTGAAGAAAGATTTTAAATATTAATTATCCTTCTTTTTTTGGCTCTGTTACCTTTCTGATGAGTTAATGTACTAAAACTTTTAAGAACAATATATAATATGTGATGCGTGGAATACCAGGAAACTGGTGGGAGCACACAGCAAGAAAGAAGATGTAGGCTGGACAGCAAAAGCCAGCAGTTAGATCAGTATAGAACAGACGCCAGAGAGACCAAGCTTTAGATATCTAGATTATTTGACACATAAACTATTCCAGGGATTGCAATCTTGCTACCTTGACTATCACTTAATAGTCAACAACTTATTAAAGCAACACAAGGGAACAATCTGTATTGTATAAGTCTGGTTTTATTTTTCCTTGTCATTAGGAAGTTGTGCCACTATATTCATTCTTGAACAACAGTAATTTAAAATTACTATTTAGAAAAAAACCAAACCCATAAGATTATTTTTATTTGTTTGGGTGAGAAATGACATAAGCAGAATTTGACAGGAAAAGGCTGGGATTCTGACTGCCATATTTTCCTTTCTGTAGCAGATGGGAGTGGGGGGTGGGGCAGCTGTGTGTTTGTCTCTGTGTTTCTGTATTTGTGTGAAAGATATTAGGTAAATATTCCATGTTTTTCACTGTAGATTTTCAAAGGGAAAATAAACTACTAAGCTTTGGGAACTAGTTTATCAAACTCTGCTATCTGTAATGCCTGATAGGTTGCTTGGCAAAATGGAGTTTACAATTTTATCTTAAGGAGGCATAGAAATTAATGTTGGGAAATTTGGCTCTACTCCAGGCTAATTTTCAAACCTATTGTGCAACCTGGCAAATAAACCACTTTACATTTTTTATGGCTCCCTAAGCCTTTGCATGTTAGACCTTTTTTAATTTGAGAATGGTCACCTTTTACCTTTACTTAAAATCTACAGGCCATTTTTTTCCATGGATAACTGTTATCCACATGAAGACTTAGTTAAGTTTCCCTGGCTTAATCCCTTAAAACCAATTTGAGATATTTCCTTTTGCTATTCAGAGACACAATTCAAGTCTCTGCCACATATATGCCCTGCTACCACATTGGGAGCTGCAGAGGTAATTTAGGTTTCAATCTGAAGACAATGTAATTGCACAGGATTAGTTGTATAGAAGGAATGAGAGTAACAGACCTTTCATTTGTGCTCCCAGACTGAATATAAATATAAGACTAAGTAGTTGCATAAAAGAATGTCTGTCATAGCTGCAATGGACTTGGCCTTGCGTTCTAACTCAACATCTCTTAAGCATCACATTATCATCAAGGTACTGCAATATCTGAGGATGTGAGCAAATGCAAATTGACAGATTTTTTTGTTTGCTTGTTTGTTTGTTTTTAAACTCAGTTTAATCAGGCAGGAACCCAAAAAAAGGAAAGTGCTGACAGAACTCTGCCTGTGCTTACAGGTACTAGCTTACTTTAATATAGAAAGGAAGTTGCTTCTTGAAGATAGGTAGCACATATGGTGCATTTCTGGTGGAAAATACAAGATCTTACTTTGATCTCATCTGAACCAGTGTATGAATTATATTTATAACAATCATAGCAGATTTTATTTTCCCAGGGCTTCTCAGCCAAAACTGGTAGGAGTTACTGCAGGAAAGATCATATTCACTTTCCTCTGATCTTGTAGATTTGTCTTGGTGCTGAGTAACTCTGATTAAAACAGTACATCAGTGGATTCCAATCCAGATCATGTTGTCATCTTTGGTGTCAAGACAATTTTTTTTTTTTTTTCTGAAAAGGACCTTTTTATTTTTGTGTGGATTTTAGATATATCTTTTTGATAGCAAGGACTCTAGATGATACTGAACAATGAGTGAGAAAGATTTTTTTCAGAGGTCCTTTCTGCAGTATCATCTCAGACTGTTAGAAAATTAGAATTAGTGTGTGCTAGAACTAAAGGATATCTGCATAGGTCATGTGCTAAATACAGTCTTCTTACATGGAAAAAGCCCTTAATTGTTGTCCTGGTTGAGTTAGAACAGAACTATTCTGTTCAGTGATTTTACTTTCAGTTCAGTTCTTCTACCTAGCTGCACTTTCTGAAGTTAGCAGCCTGTTTTCACAGGAATTGTCTGCTTCTAGCAGGGATAATGCTCCATGATTAGAGTTACTACCAAGGACTGGTGTGCAGACCAAGGTCACTACTGGATCTTGTATACCATGTTGGGGGTGCAGAAAGTAAAAGGCTACACTTGTGGGGAGGTGACAGGTGAACCTAAACCAACCAGTGAAGTACTCCATCCCATATATGTCATATTCAGTATAAAGCTGAGGGATCACAAGGGTCAAGCTGTCTTCTTCAATGGCTAGTATCTGAGGAGAACCCTGTCTGCTCTGCCTTTGATCCCAGTCTGTGTTCCTGAATCCACTTCCAGAATCCAGATGCTGAATCTGACTCCTGTCTGTTGCTGAGTCCAGTCTGGGACTTCCCCGATGCCTGTTCTACACCACCAGTGGTGATGGTGATGTAATTGACATCAGGGGAGTTGGCCTTGATATTGTTTTTTTATACGATTGAATGTATTTCATTTTACTGTTATTTTCATGAAACCTTTTTCAGTTTTCTAATGATAACTCTCCCTTATTTTCTTTCTCTTCCTCTTTGGTAAGGGAGAGGTGTTAACAGATAGTGTCTGTTATAGGTCTAGTGGCCTGATTGACAATTGTGCTTATAGTTTATGAGAAAATAATAACTTTACATTTGGAATCTTCAGATCCTTTATCTAGGAAGAGGTGTATGTATGAATTATCTATGTATGAGATGAGGCAGTGATACACGAGGTAATTAACTTTTGGTGACATCTATTGTCGTCATAGCAGTCAAAGTAGTGAGGAATTTTAGAAAAATTAACATATTCTATATTATCTAGTCAAACTTAAAAAGATAGAGATAGATACTCAGGAATTTCTGTCTTGCTGGCACTGAACATGAAAGGGACTTTTGTCCAGAGAAAGTGACATGACTTCGTAAGGCATTTTTCTGCTGTCTAATCTGTTGGTTTTGTCAGATAGTTTGGATAAAAACCCAAACACATTGCTTTTCTCAGACCAGTGACAGCTGAATTTTCTCAAACTGACAACTTCTTAGCTTTACAGTTTCAAAGTCATGTCCAGCAAAGGCCAGGAAGGCTTTTGAATAACCCTTTATACTAGGCAAAATGCCCGCCAGCCTTTGCCCCAGTTGTGCTGGCTTTTGTTACAGTGATTCACACTCTATATTCTCAAGGGAGTGGATAGCACAAAGCTATAAAATATATCATAGATCATTAGTGTTTCTAGTTTATTACCATCTAAGAGTTGGTCAGTGACCTAATGTGGAGGGTTGACCTTGCCTGGCTACCAGACTCCCCACCCAGCCATTCTCTCTTACTCCACCTCCTTAATAGGACAGGGGAGGAAAAAAAAGATGGAAAAGCTCATTGTTCTAAAGATAAGGAGATCACTTACTATTTCCACTGGGCAAAACAGACTTGACTTGGGGAAAATTAATTTACTTTATTGCCAAATAGAAATAGAGTAGTATCGTAAGAAACAAAGACAAAACTTAAACCACCTTTCTCCTTGCTGTCACTCTTTTTCCCAGACTCAATTTCACCCCTTCATTCCTGACTTCTCCACCTCATTCCCCTGATCAGTGCAGAGGAAGGTGGGGAATGAGGGTTGCAGTCAGTCCATAGCAGTTGATCTCCAATGCTCTTTCCTCCTCCAACTTTTATCCTGCTTAAGTTGGAGGTCCCTAACATGGGATACAAACTTCTTCAAATGGGACCTTCACATGGGCTGTGGTTCATCAACAACTGCTCCAGCATGGGGCCTTTCTACAGAGTGCAGTCCTTCAGGAATAGACAGCTCCAGCCTGGATGCCCCAAGGGCCACAATTCCTGCTAGAAAATGTGCTCCTTTCTGGGATCTCCACAGGCTGTAGCTTCCTTCAGGACATCTCCACTTGCTCTAACATGGGTCCTCCACAGGGCCCACATGGGTGCAATTTGGATATCTTCTCCAGTGTAGTCCTACGTGTACAGGGAGACAACCTGCTTCACCACCATCTTCTCCATGGGATGCAGGGGAATCTGTGCTCTGGCACCTGGAGCATGTCCTTCCCTTCCTTTTTCACTGACCATGGTGTCTGCAGGTGTACTTCTCATAACTTTTTTCCTTATTCCTCTCTCATACTCTGATGTGCAGCTTTTTTATGCTTTATAAAAGTATGTTTTCCCAGAACTGCCACCACCTTGGATGAGTGGCTCTGACATGTGTCCAATGGAGTCAGCTAGAACCACTTGTATCCACTATGGGCCTGCTCTGGAATTTCCTCCCAGAGTCCACCTCTGCAGCCCCCACTGGCAGCCCCTGGCCATTGACACCCAATACAGCTAAAAAATGTTAGTCTCCAGTGGTCAGCAATTATCAAATATAGAAGCATAGAAATGTCTGTGTTGGAAGGGACCTCTAGAGGTCATCTAATCCAACCCCCCTGCTGAAAGCAGGGACATCCTCAACTAGAGCAGGTTG
>JANHGN010008155.1:0-36887 GCA_024605025.1 Megaceryle maxima | reverse complement strand
AAATTCAGTTAATTGGTTTTGTTTTAGTGGAACAATCCTTGTATGGCTAAAGACTAATTATTTTAGGTAAAGGACAAGGAAGCTTGGAGCAAGTTAGATATGAATAGGCCTGAAATAGACCTTTGATTGTATTTATTGCTCAGCTGATAAAGGTACAATTATTTTCATACATGACAAGTAGCTTTCAGAATAAGAAAAAAAATGTTTCTCTGAAAGATATTCTACCTCAGTGGTCTTAAACAGAAACACAAAGACAGCCATTCAATGGAGAGCCTAAATGGATTAAAACAGAATCAGAAGAAGAATCTTAATTACTCTCTAAGACCTGGATACAGGCCTTGCAGGCAGAAAGGTAAAAAGATCATCCTTCCAGAGAATAAGTAGATGTGAAACAATATGGTTCTCAAAGATGCTTTGCAACAGTCTGCATATACTGTAGTACATATAGGGAAGAGTCCAAAGACCCTCAGGAAGGTGAGGAGGGGTGTTGGGGACAGGCAGGTTACCTGTTTCAGTTTCTAATAAACCTCTGTGGTGCATTCATGTGAGCACATGAAGCTTTCCCTCAGTCACCCCAGATAGCTGCAAGCACCAGCTGGTCCATTCAGAACAGCCCCAGAATGATGACTGGCAACCGGGACCTAGAACGAGACTGAAGACACATGGAAGAACTATTGCACTATCAAGAGATGCAGAGGCTAGTTGAATCTTAATGGGGTTTGTTTCACTCATGTGGCATGGCTGAACCTTGGCTTAACAAAGTCCCTAGAGAGCCAAGGTTAATTTAGAAGATGAGATTTTTGTAGATAAACAGGAAGCACTTCACCACCTTACCATCAAACATGCTAGTGTAGAAAAGTGAAGCACAGGATCCTGCAGTAGGTTCATTTTTGTCAGGCAAACAAATTGAAAGACTGTGCCTTTTGAAAGAAAGGGAAACAAAAGGTGCTGACTGAAACCATCTGCCTCTTAAGGCTCAAATTAAGGTGTAGATCATAGAACACAGGTATTCAGATAATCCATTCAGATAAAGTATAGTATTGCTCAGTTTTCACAGCCTTTTGAAAGTAAGTTATTTGGTTATTTCCACCATCCACTGGCTGTAAAACTGGCCAGTGAATGGAAGGACTATACTAAAGTGCTGCACATTCATCTCGATCATCTATCTAGTGCACCTCTCAATAACATAATGTCACATTTGAGACATCACACCCAAAGATGGTTGTGTTAAGGCTCGGTAGATAGCATCCAGTTTTCACAAAGTAGCATCCTACTGGAAGGGTGGGACACCAGTGTGAACAGAGCAGTCTCATGATTCACCCTGTGCACTCAGCACATGACTGAAAGGAGCCACTACTGGCTTTAACCATGCAGTGAAACCACACAATAATAACTGTGCACTGAAGGAAATAAATAGGTTTGGGACCCATTCTGTGGGAGATGCATAGTACCAGTTTGTGCAGCCTCCCTAAGACATGGTCTGAGGGCCTCCAATTTATATTACATAATTTTCTATTTCCTGTCTTTTTTTTTTTGCCATTTTTGCACCAAATATGCTGTGCACAGGTATAGTCACACAGGAAGCCCAAAGAACAGAAACAAAGCTGTACAGTTCTCAGTAATACCCACAAACCCACATGGAGGGAAAATAGTGAACACTGTGGAGCTGAAGGGCTAATGTCAGCAAAGAGCATTATTGCTCTTCATTGCCACCTCTTCTTGAAAGGGAGGGACATTTAACTGATTAGTCCCTCCCAAGAAACCCACAGAACACACAAGCCTCTTACAAGATTAGATGGGATGAGTATGCTTTCAGACAGTAAAACTCATCAGCCATCCTACTTTCACTTTATTCAGTTATCCTCCCTCCCACCCTCACAAATTTTGCTACCTTATAAAGACATAAAAAAATTAGAACAGCATGAGGTTTATTCGTTTGCCAACTCTTGAGCCCCAAATGTCTGTCAGACAGTGGATTGCTTCTGGCAAACCACAAACTTTTTCATATTGCTGGATGAAGCTAAAGCTTGCTGAGCCTTGCTTCACCTACCTATTTTGTATTACTTTCCCCCATATCCTCACAATAGCTTGGACTTGTACTCCATTTCACACAAGTAATCTTACCATGCCCTTTACATTCCTAACACGCACAATTACTTATCTAGGCTGAACTCATATTTCAAACTCCTATTTCCCTTTCTGCCTTCTCATACGTACATACACACCTCCAGGGAGCCATGGATGGAACAATACTGTCATAGTTATTGCAATAAAACTAAAGAAACAGGAGATGATCAGTATTGGAAACACTGTTAAGAGGCTGAGCTTCTAACTGTTATGAATCTTGGCCTATGAGACAGAGGAGTTCATGTTATAATGAAGTTGTATAATTAATTATCCATTTTGTATAATTTGTTTTAGTCAGAAGACATGCTTGATCAGCTGAAGTTTGGAGTAAAGAATATGCTTGTCATGACACATAACCAGACTTAACTGAGAACATGGAACTGAACATTGTGCATGATTGAAGAGTAAAACTTTGCTGACTTTAAGCTAGCGATATGGCAGCTGAGTTTTCATCCAAGTGGCATTGATTCTGAGGTAAACCAACTCGAATTCTCTTTTCAGATGAGATTTTCTAGATGATCTAGTGCATATACATTACTTTCTAGTTAGCACATGCCTACACATGGCATTACCAAGGCTCCGCTCCACAGCAGTGCTGTAGCGTTTGCTGCAGCTCAGCCACCTCTGCTGCTGAGACACAAACTTGTCAACTGGCAGTGAATCACACACACAGTTTTCACACTGCAGCTTCAGAAAGAGGGAAGACACTCAGAGGCAGGCATATTTGACAAGCATCCTACTGGTGTAGGAAAAGGAACTTTATGATACTGTGGTTAGAAACCAACAGTAACTAACAGACAACCTCTCCAGTCCATCCCAGGAAGACGTGTGCACTGGGACTCAATATTTCCTAAAATCAAGATGCCTTGGCAAATAAGGATCTCTTAAACTTAGCAATATCTATGCCATAACTCTGTCTTTTCACATGAAATTGTGGCCAGTAGTATTTTCTGTGGATTACTTGCCCCTCAGTTGGGGTAGTATCTAGAAGGCACACCTACTGCGTATGCACCATTTCTGCATGTAGCCAGATGCACTGACACTTAGACTCTAGTCTCTAGACTGTCTCTAGACTGCAACATGGACCTGAGACCATGTCTCTTCAGGTCTCATCTCTGTTCACTTTGTGGTCACAAAGAGATAGCTTTTCACCTAACACAACGGGATTCAGCATCATAATCTACAGAGCTACTTCAGCTCACACCAGCTGTTTTGTAGGTGCTTAGGTTTTACAAAAAACAGTTCTTCAAACAGAGCTCAAGGTAATCTGTAAAGTTACTATTCACAGGTTTCTGGCTGCAGTCAGAGTCTACATTTATTTTCTCTTGTGTAACCTATTCTAAAACAATGCCTGCCTCAGGAAAAGAGATTGGATTGTTGACTTCTAGTATGCACTAAGAAACTTGATTACTTTCTAGCACTTCTGGATTATGGGAAGGATGGTGAAGCAGGGGTAGCTTCTGCTAAATTTCTTTCTTCCTTTCTGAAGTTGTTAATACCCAGATGTTTACTACCAAACCTTTACATCAGAGATTTAATGTCATTTTGTTACATTTTCACAAATTCTGCAGAGGCCCAGAACCTTTGGGAAACACCATCTCAATTTCATTTAATAAATAAATAAATAAGATAATTAAATAATTTGCAGTTCCTTTGTCCATGCCTTGATCATTGACAGATGTGATTTTCCGGAAGAAATGTCAGCTTCAGTAGAACCTCCATTTTCTCAAAAAAAGTAATCTTTAAAAGGTTAACTACAGTAGCAACCTCTGTCATAGTAGGAAAGCAAGACACAAAAACTCACCTTACATAATTTACAGTTATAGTACCTGCTCCTCGGTTAGGGATCTCACAGATGCATACAATTGTCAACTACCTCACTCAGAGGCTGAAAACCCCTGTGAGCTATCACCTTCCTCTTCTCTGAAGTCTGGGAACAGACTTTACTAAAGCAGAAGTCTCGCATTATAAAGTAAGTGACAGGAAGTAATAATTGTGCTTTGGTTTTGGACACCAACTTGTCAAGATGAAACAAAGGTTGAGCAGAAACGTCTTTCAATAACCATGCAAGGTTCTCATCTTCCAGTGTGGTTTCTTTTCTTTCTCGAAGGGGCTTCAGAGCTCTAAGCCTACAGATTTAAATGAAAGACAAACCGGAGACAAATCAGAAGCGTTGAAGTACTTTGCCTGACCTTAGATTAAGGGGGTGGATCCAAGAAGCAAGCTTAGAGTATAAGTAAACAAAACAAAAGCAAAAGCTCCCCCCAGGATCCTGGAGAATGTTACATTTCTTTGCAACAGTCCTCCAGGGGTGTAGACCTTGTTGAAGTGTAGATTTCCATTGAGATGTGCAAACTGACAAATGCTTAGAGAAAGATTTTAACTGGGTCAGGTAGATGTGCAAGGCTTCATTTTGTCATTTTCTCAAGGTTTGCAGCACCAGCCTGTCAGCAAGAGGTTATCTGGTATCAGAATTAACACTGCAGCATCTGTCACTAGCACAGAAGGCTCTGGGAACATTTTTTCCCTAGAAAAAAAAAAAAAAGAAGAAGTGTAAGTCATCCCTGAAATAGCCTTTGTAATGTATTTCTCAACATGTTTTGCAAAAATGCACCCATTTCACATCTAGGAAATTTTAGTGCTAACTGCTTGGAAATCAGACAATTTCTGGCTACCAGTTCCAATAATGAAATGGAACTATCTTCCTGAAAGCCATATGCACACATTTTTTTGGCTAAATATGATGCATCTGCTCTTGTTAAAGCCATCTAGGACAATGCTTAAGATCACAGCTCTCACTTCCTGAGGCACTCTGGCCATCCCTTTGTCCAATCTGCACTTTAACTAGGATCAACTTTGATGGTACACTAGGTTGCTCAAGGCTGAGTGCTTCTGAACACTCCATCTTTCCTATGTGTACAATGACTGAAATGACATTATGATTGCAGAGTAAAAGGCAGGAGAAAGAAGGCTGAGAAGGACAACCTGATCCAGAACAAGATCACAGTACTGAAACCATCCCAAACAGGCCTTTCTCTAACTTGTTTCTAAAGACCTTCAGTGATGGTCTTTAGACCATCTTATAATCACTACCAGTAGAGGCTTTTCCTTACATTCAGCTTGAAAATCCTTTCACAAGCTTAAAGTCATTGCTTCTTACTGTATTTGAAGTAGACAGAGAGAACATTTACTCATCTTCTTTTCAGGTTTACATTTATGTATTTGAAGACATGACATCTTACAGTAGACTAAATGACCCCAAGTCTTTCAGCCCTTCCTCAGACTAGCAGTCTTTCTACTGCTTCTTCTGCCCTCCTAAATTGCTTGACATCTTTTCTGAAGCACAGTGGCCTAAAAAAATCAGACTCACTACCTTCTAAGATCCTATTTCTCTGACTCAGCAAATACAGTTCTCAACTAATTCCTTAGCTGCTTTACAGGGAAGAAGAAAATCAAGTGGCACTCTGTGATAGATAAAAGATTGTGCTTTCATACATCTGCAAAAGTCATTGTTGTTGCAGAAAACAAACAGGTATTACATAATAAATTCCCACTCATTATAAAATTCCCACACCATTATAAAAACAACCTTAAGGCCGTAATGTCAAGAGAAGCATGGATAGTGAAAACTCTTTACACAGCTAAAAAGTAATTTTCAAATTGTATGTATTTATTTTTCCAGGAGTTGAGACAATCCTGAGCTTGGACACACCTGCCAACACCTACCTTAAAGAGGAGCTACAAACATAACTTATTCATTCCTTCTCATGCAGAAATGACATCATATCCTTTTGCCTTAGAAACTGGAGAAATACGTGCTGATTAGGCTAAGTATACAGCCAAGGTCTTTCGGTGATGGGTTTGCACACAAATGGCTCAGCTCATAGCTTGTTTGGTACCACAGAAATTCCTTACAAACCCCATCCCAAACAAAGGTGATTGAGTCACATGCTTTGACATCTCACTTACATGGGGTTGGGCCCAAAGACAGATCAGAAAGAGAAGTTAGCTTAGATCTTTTGAAAACTTAGCTAAAAATCTATAAAAGCTATATGGTAAACATGCTCCTAGATATACAGGGTGAGCACCCTCACCACAGCAGCATAGTTAGGAGAGGATCATGTATTCTGGGGAGGCTGAACTGCCTGGCTGGACATCACGGTAGCCACAGCCACCATGGCCACTTGGTATGCAAGAGGCACATGGCCTTGTTCTAGAACTACTACCATCAGCAGAAAGAACACCTCTCTGCAAAAAAAAGGGTGAGAAGCATAACATTTAACCTATCAATACTACATACTGCTGGCACCACAGCCAAGAAGCTTTCAGTCTGACCACAATAATGCACCTCCTCTCCATGTCCTGGAAGGTGCATCAGTCACCTGTGGATTGAACAGTCAGGTAGAAGATTCCACCCAAGGGCTATGGTCTATCTCCACACCTAGGGAGGTGCCTGATGGTCAGGGCTGGGGCTGCCCCAGTGTCTCCTGGCTGGGGTTGGGACAGGTCCTGGCTTTCAGACCTGGCCCTGCTGCTCCACAAAGCCCTTAACCTCGCTGCTCCCCAAGTCAGGAGGGAAATTACTTGCCATCCCACTCTACCACTTTTAGATGTGCTCTGAGTTCTCTGGGGTTGGGGTGGGAAAAGATGTAAATAAAAAAGACAATGCAATCTCCTGTTTTTACTTTATGTCATTACTGTAAACGGTAAGGTGGAAGGTATCAGAGTTGTAAAGCATATATTGTCTTTCATTTCATATAAATTTTAGATAAATATGTTAAAGCATCCTACTTCTTCTGGGAACTATTTTTTCTAAAACCCCTGGTAATCTGAACCTGCTTGCAAAAACAATACCCTGAAGGTTAGATCTGGTCAGTATTACTTTCTTTATTTAAAGTGACTAGTGTCACTTTAAGTCACAATGGTAAGGTCATTGCCTGTGTAAAAAGCTGACTGCATCCCAAAGTACTTCCAGGGAAAACATGATGCACTTGAAATCTATTCAACATACCAAAAGTATACACAAAGAAAAACTTTTAAAGTTCTCATGAGTGGGTAAATGGGAGTCACCAAACCATAAGACCAATCCACTCACCTGCATTTGCAAGACACATTCCCTCTTCTAACAGACAGTGACATCTGAGTTCATTATCCTAATCTAATAGTTATTCCCAAATAATTGAGGGTAAAGTCTCACAAAAAGAGTGGCTGCTACTGAGAGAATACATGTTAGATATCAAAAGAGGTCACAGACGGGACTGCCTACACCAGGCATTGTTTCCCTGGGTTTTATCTGTCTGTTGCTGTGAGGGAATGATGCTAGGAGCACACTTGTGGTCAGGCTGACCACATCAGGATGTTCAAGCCTGAAGGATGCTGCTCCACCCAGTGCAGTAACTCCAAGGACCAGAAAAACTATGCTGTAATACCACCACACTCTGCTTCAGTGCTGGCAAAACCCCAGCTCAGTCATTCAGCAACCACAGAAAGTAAAATTTTTAAGCCCTTTCCAGCCTAGAGCAAGGTCAGAATGAGTGACTGAATTCTCTGTCACCTGACCATCTTCTGAAGAGAAGAAAAAAGAAATGGCAGATGGGGAGCAGACGGAAAGATGTAGGGGCGCTGCGTTCGCTTGTCTATGCAGGGGCAGAACACTTACGTATCTCACTGTGCCGTCCCCTTAGCAGAGAGCGTCCTTCCTCTCTTCTGATCCGTTAAAAACACCTTAAGATGTTGGACAGAAGATTACTGTTCTGGTAGACCACTAGATGGCAGGAAGCGGCAGGGATTAAGCACCAGCTGCCTTTTTCTCCGCTGAGAGCAGGACCCCTTACAGGACCCCTTATTTCCACGCCCCGCCCCAGCAGCAAGCCAAGCCTGCAGACCGGCCCTCTTAAATCCAATGAGTTCATCAGAACACAGGCAGAACCCCTCTCCACGCACACAACCTCAATTTTTTTTTTTTTTTTTTTTTTTTTTTGGGGGGGGGGTGCGTGCTCATTTGCGGGTTGTTTTGTACTGTTTTTTTCTTGCAGTGCTGAAAGAAGACATGGCACCTATTTTGAGATGCCACTGAACTGTGGCACAGTCATGCTGTGTGAATAGAGTCTGTTCATTTTAGGGAAGAGCAGGTGCATTTCTAGTTCTTTAGAAGAGGACATGCCACCAGCCAAAAGTGGCTTTCACTGATTAAGAACAAACCCAAACCCTTACACCTTAAATTATATCCTTAGTTGTCTACCCTTTTGCTCCTTCTGAAGTGTTATCTGTCCAGAGAGAAAATCCCACAAAACTGTTGAAATTTCAGGGTGAAACAGGTTTACCCTGAAGAGTTTTCAACACTACCAGCTGGAGTATCATTTTTATTTGCATTTTTGGCCAAGAGAATTCTCATTTGTTTACCTAAAGTACACCAAACCTATTTTACAGTATTTCATTTCAAGCCTCTTCTCTAAGTCTATGCTTTTTATTCTGGTGTCAGTGAAAGAATGTTTCATCCAAAAAAGTTACACTCCAAACAGAAACAGAGCAAGACTCTTCTTAATAATATCTTTGCCCCTCCTGTCTTTCCTGACCCAGAGATATCCCCTACAATGATGAAAGGTACCTTCTATTCCATCCCTGCCTTAAGCCCTAGCTATGCCTGGATACATGAAACCAAGTCAGGGAGCTGAATGTCTTTTGCTTGGGTGACTCTCCGATTGACCCAGGTCCCAGTCCCCACTCCCAACCTGCCTCACTTGCAGGGCTTACTTCTAATTGGCTGTCCCAAATTAAGTGTTAAAATAATTGACTTATTCTTATATTCTTAAACTAACATGTTTCTTTCAAATGTAATTTCTTTGCATTTTCCACTTCCATCCAGTTTTGTTTCTGTCAGATACAGGATTTCAAAACATGTATATCTTTCCTCAGAATTTCTTTCTCCTTCAGGAAACAACTAATACAATTGTAAAATAAAACCTTATTTGCCACACAGGATATAATCAAGATCCCCAAACTGATCTTGTCATCTTCTCCCAGACCCCGACTCTAATGTGGGCTTTATCCCATCCACTGCCAACAGCTACAGTGGAATCATGTATCTGAGCTAATTGCCACCCAGCTGGCTCGCTTAAGACTTGTGCAAGAAAAATTAATCATAACTATAATGTGCAAAAATTGTGAGATCAGTGGATGAATCATCATAAAAAGGCTGATTCACTCCTTGATTGCAAAAAAATCCTGTCTGCAGAGTGGTGACTCAGTGACTTCACTATGAGCTTCATCAAGAAGTATATGACTTCCTTTGATCTGCTGTCATAAATTTATTTGTCATCATCTGCGAGCCTCCTTCCCAACTGCGGTAAAGTGCGTCCACCTGGATGTCTAATCAAGGTCTGCTCACCTGATCTGTATGCTGCATCAGAGTTTGGTCCTAGGTCTAGATTCAGGACTGAAGATCCTCGATTCACTGTAATGGATAAAAACTGATCAGAAAGCAAAGCTACCACAAACCATGGCAGAAAGTATGTGTCTCAGCGCTTTGGACACAAAGGAGCAAAAGCAACTGAAGCTACAGGGTTGTTACCAGGAGCTCAGAGAAGTGAGCGTGGTGGACAACAAGAGGAAGGTCGCAGTGAGAGAGCTGGACTGCACTCCCATGCACTGCAGAACAGAGTTGCCTTCTCCACTCACTGCAACATGAAGGTGGCAGCAAAGGGAAGTCAAGGCTTTATATGAGTAAAAAACCTCAGGCCAGCCCATAGGTCTCCTCTAATTCCCATAGCATCTGAAGAGAGGGTAAAGATTTTTATTTAAACAAGGAAATGTAGAGTAGTTCTGACATTACAGTTTTCATGTTAGATAAAGCAAGTATAAAGGTTAGTGGTGGCCAGAGACTGAAAGCCATCTTTCTCATTTGCCACACAGAAAAAGAGTTTTGTTACACCTAGTCCCAGCCGTATTCTTGGATAAACACCTTCTGAGGACTCGTGGTAAATGAACCAAAAGGAAGAAAATTAATAATAAAAGAGTATTTTTATAGTTTCATGTTTTTCTAATCAGGGAGCATTTGAGGGGAATAGACACACCATGTAAGCTGTTGCAGCTACAGAGTTAACCTCTTTCCATCATGGAAGAGGAAAACTCCTTAACAATATTTTGGAGCAGAGATGCCAAATTCCCTAGTGTGATTTACTGTTAAAGCAGTGTTATTAAAATAATTGAAAGATAACAGATAGAAACACTCATCAGGCATCACTGTAGAGAGTAAAGGAAAAGCAAAGACTAAATCCTGAACTATTGCTTCTCCTCAGGGCTCCTGGAAGAACCATCAGAAAGGTACATCCATGAAGTCAGGAGAATATCAGGCAGCTGTCCCTCTTTCATGAAGTACAGAAATGAAGGAGGAAGGGGAAAGAAAGAGAATTTACTCAAGATACAGCCAGAAAATCTGTTCATACACAGGAAGAGCAGCCAAGCCTGTGGTGGACAGTGTGAACTTGGGGTTGGTAGCAGAGCTGAGAAGGACTGCAGTGAGAAAATCTCCTCTCTGCCTTTACTATTCTGATCCTTGTAAAATGTCTTACCCAAAGGATTGTCCCAGCAAGGCACACAAAGTACAGCTTCCCATAGCCAGAAAATACAGTTGTTGTCCTTAACCATCACTTATCTCCCAAAGACTAGAAAACAAACATAACCTATTACAGGGCTCCAGAGAACTGTAATTTGCCCAAATAGGAGGAAGACCACTCAATCTTAAAAATTTTAGCAAGATGTCTAAAATTAATCTCCCTAGCATTTTCACTATTCTTTTTCCATAAATAAATATCCTTTAACTAGCTACTCTTTTTCCAGAATAAGGGCTGTATTACCAGCATGTGTGCCTTAGATTACTAGTTACATGGGATTAGATTACCTTTAAATTTTAATTGTTCTTGCTTTGCTTTGGCATTCTAAAGAGCTAGATACACTCTGTAGTAGTTTAGTCTGTTACTTAAATGCAGAAATATTTGGTTTACAAATTGTATTTTATCACAAGCAGTGTTTTGAAACAGCTCCTACTTTTGATGTACACAGACATAAATTCCTACCAGTACTCTCACCATTGCTTAAACATCACTACTACAGCAACACTTCCATTATAGGAAGTATTTGATGCCATGGAGCAAGTTGCATATACAGAGAGAATATTGCGACCTGTGAGTATTTTCTTTCATACAGAGCTGTAGTCATTGGTGAGAGCAACTGAGATATTTGCATGCCGCCCCCCCCCCAAAAAAAAAAAAAAAAAAAGTGGCAGCCAGTCAGAAAAAAACAAAAAGAGATGACATTTGCAAACAATCAACTAAAAAAACTCACCCCCCAACCACACATGCAAGATACAGGCTCCATGAGCAGGGTCCTGCTGGCTGTTAGAAAGGAAAAACGGTGGCCACCTCAGGGCAGTGCTCCAGTCACAGGAAGACTCTCATTAGATTATCTGATCCAGCACACAGCTCTAGTGCAAGTATTGATTTCCTTCAAACTCACTCAGGGGTCATGAAATCCACAGGAACAAGTGAGGCTGCCTACACTAACTAAATAGCAGGTAGTATCAGTGCAGACCACGGGTTATGGAAGCAATGGGCCCCTGAAAGTTCTTCCAAGGAAAACACATCCGAATGATAAAGTTCTGGTCTTCCTCTTACAAATGGTGATGCACTGTGTCCCTGCCCAGGGCAGAATCATTATGATCAGGAGAAACAAACATCATTAGTTTTTTCTGAGACAATCCAGAGCTTGCCAAGTTTTTCTGAATAATAAGCAGGCACAGTACAGCTTTTCAGGTGCCAAATAGAGGTTTTAATGTATTTCCCTTCCAAAAAATATTTTTCTCCTACTGCCTCATCTTTCTTTTCCCTGAATTTATTGCAAATGTAATTTTGTTCCTAGCAGGAAGGTTATATTTGAAGCGGATGAAGGACTATATTCAGGATGTGGTGCACACAGAGCAATACTCTATAATTTTCACAGACATGTAGGTGTCTCTGTCACCTTGTAATTGCTTTACTATGTCTAAACTACAGGCTCAGTCTCTATCAACAGCCGCAGAAGAGGAGGGAGTGTGGAAGGGCAGGCAGGGGTCTAGCTGGGCACAGCCAGGGCAGAGCCACACACCACCCTCTGGAATTAAATACTGGAGGTTTGGGCTGACAATGTGCCAGACTGGGTCCAACCACTTTGGGGTGGGGAGTAAAAAAAGTCTGAAAAATCTTCATGAGTTTCAGGTGTATGAAAACAGCATTTTGTCTAAAGAAAACCAAAAGGCATTTGGCAGCTCTGTCTATAAAATTGTGCCCTCTGGGGTACCACAGACAAGGGGGACGTTTACACTGCTGCTTAGGTCAGTGGTATTTAATGTAGTAACACTCAAATGTAGTCATCATAAATGATCCCTTGTTTTTCCTTTTTTTCCCCCCACAGGAAATCTTTACCTCCTCATAAGTTCTCCTAAAAACGTCACAGAAATGTTGAGGATAAAAATATTTTCTGATGAAAATTACCATTTTTTTCCGGATAGGTTGTTTTGATTTAACAGAGGGTAAAAAAAAAATAATTTCTGCAAGACTGGAAGATCTCATTTCTTCTCTGTCTGAATAGGTGGTTTATTTTTTTTATTTGAAAACGTGGCTTTAATTCATGTACGGCTTTCTTTTATATCTACTGGAAATCAGCTAACCTGTTACCGTATCAGCTGCTATTTTAGAAGTGGCTGCCTTGATTGAGAAATGAATGTGACCTTGAAAAGATAGGTCAAATAGAGCTTTTATGGTAAGCAAATTATCTTCTGCTGCCTTTATGTCTGCACCATGATAAAATCTTTGTCTTACTCTGTTATGACACAGGTTTCTTAAAGAAAAAGAAGACAAAGATAGGAAGCCCTCTCCACCTGATTGCACGACTCATTTCCTGAGCCTCTGACTTCACCAAAGCACAACACCCACAGCCCCCAGGCACCCCTGTAGCTCCAGAGAGCTCTGCAAAGGCATGCCACCCTCTTCCTCAGGAGGGAAAAAGAGGAGGGGACAGGAAGCTACAGGCCTCTGAAGCACTGATATAGAGTGCTCAGAGCAGCAAAAATCACTAAAAACCACATCTTGAACAACTGAGTTCTGTCTATTCTAGTCAATGAATGAGGGAGACCCCCGTGGGGAAAATGTAGGTTGAGACTATGCTCATTCACACACCTAAGGAGGCCAAATGAAGATTACATACCTATACTTTTCATTCTATCATTTTGTAAATTCAATTTATGTAAGGGTATAATCCCATTACTCATCTGCTATATGGGAAAGAAACTTCTTTTAGGATATCCTGTATGCTTTTTAATTTCAAGGGCAGATGGTGCTGCCTCTGGTCATGCCTTGGTCTTTTCCATTCTTCATGCAATTACTTTCAAATGCTTAGTGCAGAGGAGGAGTTCACACACCCTTTTCCTCTACTTACTGCCTATTCATCGGTGGCATCCTTATTACCCATTCCCGTAGTCTTGACAATAGGTAACTGAAATCACCACAGTTCATCCGTTCAGGACAAACACTGTCTTTCCTGTTGCCCTCTGTGAGCCCTGAGGGCAGTGGGTTTCCCCTTCAGCTCCCCAAAATCATATTTTGGGCCTCAGTGAGTATTTTGTGGCACCACCAGACAAATTCCAGTTCAAGCAAGTCCAGGAAACTGAATAATGTGCAGCCAGAATTAAACAGTTACTTTCTACCTAGCACCCAGGCTTGGACATACTGAGTATAGCTTTCAGAAAGTCCCTGCTTCCCAGGTAACCTAACTATTTACACACTTTTAAGAATACAAGGGATTTTTGGCTTTAAAACAGCCACTGATTTAAATGGGATACAGAAGAGGGGATCTTCTTGCTGATTTCACTCAACTTCAGATTAGACCAGTCAGGAAATGCCACTTATATAATGCATTATTTTTGGCCTTAAAATGATGTCAGCTCACAAACAAGGAGCTGGGGAGAACTACAGGGGTTTTGCTAAATAAAAAATATATTTAAGTAAAGAGAAATGAACTATCCTGGACTTTACTAATTTAATCAAAGAAATGGACATAAAGGCTTGCAGGACAGTTCAGAAAGTGTTGATAAATATGTTTCATTTAGTTTTATCAAGGCTTTTCTATCTGCATGAAGATCATTGCAGATCAGTTCTCACACATTTCGTTGGGCATCTTTACTAGGTATGTGACCTCTGTAGGATTGGATGACCTCTTATGTCAGTGTGGTGAATTTTGCATATGGCAGTCCAATATGCTTTCACATACAAGAAAAGACATTCTTTGTCACCCTTTAAGACTGAACCTATCACCAATTTTATCTGAGCATCACACAAGTAATATTTTAATACCATGAATATCTAAAGTGAATATATTTCTAGCTAACAGGCAAGAAAATTCTTCTCCTGGGTAGGTGAGTTGAAGCAAGGGTAAAGAAATAGGTTTGTCTTTCTTACATCTTCACATTTAAGTACAGAAGGAGCTTCTGCTCCATATCAGTAGGCACATACACATTATTTGCCACTCAAGATTTTTAAAAATTTCCAGTTTGCCAAAAGATTGCATGATGGCTGTAAATTTTCTATGCTGCATGGGGCCTCTAACTTGAGTGAATGTTAATATTTTTTAATTCCCCTCCCCGCCCCCCCCGTGCATTAATCTCCCAAAATTTGGTTTCCGCAGTAAATCAGTAACACAGTAAACAAACTCTATGCAAGTAATTTTGCACATGTAACAAATGGACAGGAGCCTAATCAAGAACTGACATTCAAGTTGTTTGACCTTCATGGTATGTTTTACTTCAGTTGCAAGCAGATCCAGGTTGCATATTATTTATTTGTTTTAGAGAGATTAAATCTCCAGTATGCACTCCTCCAGGATTGTAGCTAACAGCAAAAGCTTTCTAAAGTTATCTTGGGCAAATTCATGAATACAGGCACATAAGATCAGCTTAGTACCTTTGAAGATTAGTGTAAGCCACAATGCACACACCTATTCAGCAATACTACCATATTACATCGATCAGTGACTGCCACCTGTCTTTGTATAAGCTGAACAATAGATCCAGCTAATGTGAAAACACAAACTAGAATATATGCAGCTGCTTTGCATGCCAGTAATGAATGAGTTTACTTCATAGTAGAATAATTCACTCCACATCAAAAGCCCCAGAAATGTTACTGAACAAAATAAAAAGTGGTTTCATGTCTTGCAACCACAAGCTCTGCACAAAAGCTCTACAAAAGGCAAAAGCATGAATCGTCACCACAAGCCTTTATCTCTTGAGCTAAGACATTAATTGGTGATATGGGTAGTGCACATGCTCCTGCTCCCACAGGAGATACAGATGACTCCACAGGTTGGCCGACAGTGTAAGATAACATCTTTCAGCAAGACAACAAATAGTTTCTGCTTCTTGCTCTATACTGCAGCTGATTAGGAAGGGACAGAAACAAATCTAGAGTCAGTCTGGGGACCCTGTTATTCTCTTGCTAGTCTGCTGCAAGATAAAGATACTGGTGTTTACATTCTCACTGGTAGGTCTCTGTCCCATCAATATCCTACTTTACTAGCTCTCAGGTAGACCCTATAGAGGGTACAAGGTACTCCAAACATGGATGAGTTCCTCTTTTTACTAATTATTGTTCCTGGAAGCTGAAGGCTGGTTGTTTGCCAGCTGTGTAAAAATAAATGTTTACATATTGTCTAGATAAATATTTTATGACAATGCCCAGTAACAGAAACAGTTTCCAGCTTTAGAGACAGATATAGCCTTGTAACTAACTTTGGCAAAACACTGTGATTCTTCTCCTTGGGACCTAGTTAAATGCAGACTTTCTCTGGAATTTCCTGTAATTCATCAATTTGACAATCTTCCTGAAATATCAGTTTAATAATATCAGCCTGATATTTATGAAGGCCATCATTTTTACCAGAGGAGAATTGAATGCAACTGCTTAAATTAGATGCTGATCTCCTTCAGATATATGGATGTGGAATAACTTCCCGGACAGAAGAGGACAGAATAATTCAGTTGGAAAGGATCTACAAGGATCATCTAGTCAAACTGCCTGACCAGTTCAGGGCTCACCAAAAGTTAAAGCACATTACTGAGGACATTGCCCAAATGCCTCTTAAACACTGACAGACTCAGGACATTGACTACCTCTCTAGGAAGCCTGTTTCAGTGTTTGACCACCCTCTTGGTAAAGAAATGCTTCCTAATGTCCAGTCTAAACCTCCCCTGGTGTAGCTTTGAACCATTCCCATGTGTCCTATCACTGGATACCAGGGAGAAGAGATCAGCAACTCCCTCTCCACATCCTCTCCTCAGGAAGCTGTAGAAAGCAATGGAGATCATCCCTCAGGCTCCAAACTAGACAGACTCAAAGCCCTTAGAGGTCCCTTATAGGGCATTCCTTCTAGTCCTTCCACCAGTATTGTTGCCCTCCTCCGGATGCATTCAGAGACCTGAAGGTTTTTAAATTGTGACTGCATGCAGGCCATACCAGCTCACCTCAAGGTGAGCCCGTACCATCACTAAATACAAGAGGGATAACGACCTCCTTTCATCAGCTGGTTGTACTGTGTTTGACTCACCTCAGGATGCAGTTTGCAGTCTTGGCTGCCAAAGCATACTGCTGACTCACATGGAACCTGCTGTCAAACAGCCCATCCAGATCCCTTTCTTCAGGGCTGCTCTCCAGCGACTCCTCTCCCAGTTTGTACTTGTGCTCATTGTTATTCTGCCCAAGGTGCAGAATCTGGCATTCACATTGTTAAATTTTGTCCCATTAATCACAGCCTGATGCTCCGATATATCTAGATCCCTCTGCAAGGCATCTTGTCTCTCAAGAGAGTCAACAGCACTTCCCAGTCTGGTATCATCAGTAAACTTGGTAACTCTGCATTCAACTTGTGCATCTAGATCATTGATAAATATGTTAATGGGAGAACTGGCCCTAGAACTGAGCCCTAAGGAAAACTGCTGGTGACTGGTAACCAGCCAGGTGTAATCCTTTTCACTATAACATTTTGAGCCCTGCTTTTCAGCCAGATACTCACTCAGTGCACCATATGCCTGCTTATCTCACAGCTAGATAGCTTGTCCCCAAGGATGCTATGAGGGACAGTATCAGAACCCTTATTAAAATAAGAAAAACCTGCATCCACCACCTTCCTTTCATCTATTAGGTGAGTGACCTTATCATAGAAGGATATCAGATTAATTCAACAGGACTTTCACTTTATGAATTCTTGTTGATTGTACATGATGATTGCATTATTCTCTAAATGTCTTTCAATATTATCTGGCATGTTCTTCTCAGAAATTTTTCCAGGTACTGAGGTTAGACCAACAGCTCTATAGTTTCTTGGGTCTTCCTTCACACCTTTCTTGTAAAGTTGAATAACACTGGCTAGCTTTTGACCAGTGGGAACTTCCCCAGACTCCCAAGACCACTGGTAGATGATTGAGAGGGATCATGCCGTAACATCTGCTAGCTCCTTCAGTACTCTGGGATGAATCCCATCAGGCCCCATGGAATTAAGAACATTTAACTGGTGCAGCTGGTTCCTTATAAAGTCAGTGTCCACAAATGGAAAGGCACTGTTCCTGCAGTCATGGTCCTCTCACTCAGAGGACCATGCAAACCAAGGTCTTTCAGTGTTACTAAAGCCTGAGATAGAAAATATAAATCCATTGCATACCTTCACTTTTTCTTCATCCCTTTCTTGTTGTCTGACAGAACACTGACCAGTTTCAACTCTACTTCAGCCTTGGCTTTACATGTCTTCTCCCTGTACATGTGAAACACAGCTCTGTAATCTTCCTGTGACCTTGCTTCCAGAAATTGTACAATTTCTTTTTCCTCTTGGGCTCCATGAGGAGTTCCTTGTTCAGCCAGGCTGGTCTCCTGCCCTGTTTGCCCAGATGTATGATACAGAGGAATTGCCTGCTCCTGTGCTTCTGAAAGGTGGTTCTTAAAAATTGACCAGAACTCATTGGACCTTAAGCCCTCAAAATCAGATTCCCAAAGGTACTCTGCTAAACAGCTCCCTGAATAGCTTAAGATTTGCTCTCCTGAAGTCTAGGGTAGCAACTCTGCTGTCATTTTTTTCTCATTACACTGACAATTTTAAACACAACTATTTTGTGATCACTGTGGCCAGGACAGACACCTACCAACACATCTCCCACTAGTCCTTCTCTGTTCACAAAGAACAAGTCTAGGAGGACATCTTTCCTAGCTGGCTGAGTACTTGTGACAAAAAATCACCTTGAACAAAGTACTGGAATTTCCCAGACTTGCTTATCACAGCAGTATGGTATTTCCACATGATGTCCAGGAAGTTGAAATCTCCCACAGGGACAAGCTCTACTGATCCAGAGATTTCTCCTGATTGCCTACAGAATAACTCATCAGTGCTATCATCCTGGCTAGGCTATCAGTAGTAGACATCCAATACAATGTCTGCTTTGTTTTCCATCCCCAAAGTCCTCACACAGAAGCTCTCAAAAATATAATCCCTAACTGTAAGGACTATGCAGTCAAACCTCTCCCTGACACAGTGCAACACCTCCATCTCACCTGCCCTGCCCATCCCTCCTGAACAGACTGTAGCCCTCCATCCGAGCACTCCAGTCATGGGACTCATCCCACCATGTCTCACTAATACAGGCAACATCACAGCTCTGGGAACAGACCGCACTTCCAGTTCATCATGTCTATTTCTCATACTGCGTATGTTGGTGTATAAGCACTTCAGATTAATAAAATATGTGGTTTATGCTCTTGGTGAACAAGAGAACAAAACACAAAGACTGATATTTTAATTGACTATTATAAAAAAAGAAAGGACTTCCTTTAGGCTGGCAGAGCAGGATTCAAATCTCAGAATGTGACCTTGAATAATATGCAAATAGTGTTTCATAAAACTTCCCATATTTTATACCGAAAATTAAAAGTGAACAATGTGCTTAGCTCAGTGCTTTCATTAAAAACATGCCAGAAGGGTACCACTGACCAAGGTGGATGACATTTAGCCTTGACTGGCAACTGAGGGTTGTCACAACATAGCACCATATACCTACCACTCCCTTTTTGCATCTTTCCCTCCTTTGTGGGCCCTAACAATGGGACATCAAACTTACCTTTTAGTAATATACATCAGTCTATACCTCAGTCCAGCCTCTTTGCACAAGCTTCTTCAGAGGATAGAGCAGTGACTAATGCATAACAGATTCTTAATCACCGGAAAGCAGAGTTTGCCATTGGATGGTCACTTTTCAGAGGCATCCCAGAACATATGTAAGTTAATGACATAAGCTGTGGAGTACATGCTGCATCATTGCTGCTCCAGGATTTCAGCATAGCTACATTTAAATAAGCAAAAGCAGAATGTGGCACTATACTAGATCTCTGAAAATATTTCCATTATCTTTTAGAAAAATAATTTCTTTTCTATGACTAATTACTTCCCAGAATGAACCTCAGTGAGTACTGGCACAAAATGTTTCCTTCTTATCTTCACAGCTTTTCATGTGTTCTCAGTTGTTAAAGAAAATGAAAAAATGCACACACACACTGGAAAAAATAACAAGGAAATTTACAGTTTATGACATTTAACCAGAACTTCTCAGATCTGGAAGTAGAATACTTTAAGATACTATCAGTGGAAAGAGTAAGTGGTGCCATGAGTTTTTTCTGTGATGGAGAGTGAGTTACTGAGATAAAAGTCTCCTGTGAAATACCAGGATGTACAGTCTGAACTAGTTTCCTCTAAAATTATCATGATGTTTATAGTACAAGGTTCTGGAAAAATGGGAATTTTCACACACTTTCAGGCCTTTTAGTTGTAAAAAATATTTTGACTCACTTTTACTTTTAACAAATCCCCATCTAAACAATGAGGCAATACTTAACAAAATTGGTAGCACATAACTGGACTAACCACACCCTCACAGAATGTTTGTCCATGCTGTGAACAGTAACTCAGCAATCAACTTGACCCAACCTGTACATCTCTCATCCTCTCTTCCAGAGAGCTGGTAGTTACCAGAAATCTTTGGGGGGGGTGGAGAGAAGAAAAAAAGAAAAGAAAAAAAAAGGAGGCTTAACCATTTAGAAAGTTCTACTATATGACTACAAAAGTTTAGCCCTCTCCTTTCCTCTCTGTACTCAGTCATCATATCAACAGCACTGCTCACAGGGAGCAAGGCAAGCTGGTGAGTCTCATCTCTTCCTGCACAAATGCTTGGGAAGGGAAAAAGATATGCTGTGAAGAAAGTAGTCAGAACTTTCTCAGGATGTGGGAAAGCCAAACGGTTGCTGACATCTTATTCTCTGGAGATTATGGAGCAAAAAGAAAACACACAGTCAAAATTAGGATTCAGTGAAAAATTTTAGTTCCTACCCCTATGGGACAAAACAATTTTTCTTCCAAGTTAGGGCAGAGAAATATCATTCTTAGTACTTTTTCTTTTCTGCATTACACAGCTTCAGTCATATATAGGAAGAATAAGATGAGAAAGAAGAGAAAAATCTTCATATGAATACTTAAAGACTTTTTTCAGCCTAAACCCACAGGGTTTACACACCTGGGTTATGTCACATCTCTCTCATTTATAGGGAGACTAACAGTACTCTTGGTATTGTATCTTCTGCATTCAAATCTTTTCCTTTCAGAAAAATCATTGGACTGAGAATTTCCCTGCTGCCTAAGAGGAAAGATTAAAATCTCTGATATGTAGTAAAACCAGACATTTTCCTTCTGAAAGACAAGATATCCTGGACAACTGGAACTGACTGCACACACAGCAAGCTGCTGCATGGCACAGAGGTAGTTGTACTCCAGTAGCTGCTTATTGGGTTTCCTTTAGGATGGTCCCAGGCCATGTAGATGGGTCTAAATACTTGGTGATGTAGAGAAGTGAAGTTCCTGATGTGCCTTTTGGGAGGTTGAGCTTTCTGGGTTTTTTTTTTATAATTTGGGCAATATGTGTCTTTAGAAAAGGAGTGATTGGTTCAAGTTAACCCCTGGGGAGGAAAAGTCCTCCGTAAGTAACTAAATCTGTTCTAGAAAAGAAAGCTCCAGCCTGGAAGTTATTACTTTGAAGGAGAGTCCTAGCAAAGAGCCCAGAACCTGCATCCCCTAAAGAAAGCACCTTAGGAGCTGAAAACACACAAGGAGCTGCTAAAAGTGCAAAATCTGATGCAAGGCAGAAAAACAGAGTTGTCTGAAATCAAACCTGGAAGCAAGGACCTGCCTACAAAGACACAACAGAGTGGGAACAAGACGTTCACAGGACCTTTATTTCAGTCTGTCACCTTCATTTTCTCTTTCTAGAAGCTGAAGATTCCTCATTTAGTTATTAATCAAAACCTACCTTTTTGAATGTAAAAGTAATTCTGTTTTTCAGTGGAAGATCTTGTCTAGGGAAAAGGCCTACTCAGAGTAACCTCAAAGCTGAAGTCATCTCATGATCACATCACACAAGTCAGAAAATCACACAGGAAGCTAAGTACTAATTTTATGTACCTATATGTGTTCATCTTAAAACAAAGGATAAAATATGACTACATGTGCCTCAAGAGGAACCCGAAGTACCATTTAAGGCTTTCTGCAAGAATGAAAACTAATATCTGTATTTCCACATATTTCTATTTGACTCAGTTATCTAAAAATAAAATCATATAATCAGAGATAATATTTTGAGAATTTGTGTGGGTCTGATTGTTGGTTTGTTTGTTTTTTGGTTTGGTTTGTTGTTTTTTTGCCTTTTTTTTTTTTTTTTTTAAGCATAAAAGCCAATCAGCAAAACCCACCAGCATTAGGTTTTAGTACTACTCCTGGAATCAGGTGAATCCATACAGGCAGCAAAACCTTGAAGAAGCCCCACATCACGTTTCTGCAAGTATAGGCTCTCCAGAGGGAAAGGCTTTTCTACTGCACCTCGAAGTGCAGCTGGCTTCTGACCTGCACTCCCCTCAAAACACCCTCTATCACACAAAGAGTTGGCCTTAGGTTCCTCCTCACAGAATTAGACTGTCCCCTGTAATTATCCATAATTCCTGTAATTGTGTTTGCTTCTTGCTGTAGTTTCCGTTCTGCTCTACAGCTTGGAGTCAGTGGTGGCCCATATCATAAAGGGCAGGTTCAGGATCTCTCCTCTCCCCAGGGGGATTGAATATGGGATTGGCTCCACCATCATCTGTCTCTCAGAGCTCTGAGGATGCAGAGCAGTGTGGAAGTTGTTCCCAGCTCTTCCTTTAAGACTTCACACAAGGTAAGAGAAACTGAGAGAGAAACTCAATTTCCAAATAGTTACTGGTTTGGAAATGCCACTGAGAGAGGAGATTTATAAAGAAATTCAAACTCCACCTGAAGTCTTAGCACAGCTTATTTGCTTTCTTGTATATCCTAACCACTGCTCTCTTCATTTCTACTGTAGTCTCTGACTTTCAACCAGAACAGCAAATCAAGGTCAGAAGATGTAGAATTTTACATTATTTAATGCTGTTCATAAGTTATTCCTTAACACAAAACATTTTCATAGTAATTTATAAAGGTAAAATAAAGCATCATGGAACACTAAGTAAAAGACTTAGTAAACCTTGAAATACTTACTTCACAAAATATTTACTTATTTCACTGAAGGTACCTTCTACTATTTTAGTGGGAAAGGCAAAAAAAGAAATTGTTTATTTTTACCCTATGTTGGGAAGCAAAACTTGTGGCAGTAAAGATGGTGAAGTAATATTTTCTTTTTTGGTTTAACATTATTTACACTGTGACCAGAAAAAAAAATATATCATTTTTAAAATAGAATACACCATATATGTGTATGCCAGCAGCGAAGAATGATTTGGAAACATCTAAATCATACAATATTTGAACTAAGACAGACACCATTTGGAACAGGGCTGTATTTCTAAATGCCTGTTCAGGGACATTTTGTCTTTGAGAAAAAGTCCCAAACTGATTATTTTGTCAAAAGGATATATAAATGCCTTTAAATTCTAAACATAGCCCAGAGCTGTCTCCCAAATATTACAGAAGGAAAGGCTAACAGATGCATACTGATGCAACCAGTTACACATGTGAAATACGTAACTATGAAAGCTCTATTGGCCCAAACCCACTCTGCAATAGAATGGATTATACACACACCATCAAACAGTCATTCTATTCACAGTGCAAGCAAGGAAAACAAGGATATTTAATTAAGTCTGCTTGTGTTATCCCAAGAATAATGTAAAACCCATGAGCAGAGGATTTACAACTTATGCTCAATAATTTATCATATTATCCACATACGTTCAAATAAGCAAATAAGTTCATACCTATTGTTTACCATTTACCCCCTCAAATCTTCAGACTTATCAAAAGATCAGAAGAAACAATTGTGCAATTTCTGGGAATATCTCCCTTCTTGCAGTAAAATACCAAACTTTCAATTAATATAGAAAAGCCTGAGGAGGGAAGACCACACAGCAGAAATCTCACTTTAAACACAAGGGGAAAACGTCCTGAGGAATGCTTTCAGGAAAGCAGAAATCTGTTCTAGTTGGTCCAGTTAGCTGCTTACACCACATGAAGTTTCCATGTCTGACCTTTCACAATAGCTCTGTCTTCCTTGCTTGTAGTGTAACAATTTTTCTAGATGCCAAGGTGCCCATGCCGTTTTCTGGGGCTCATTTTACCCCTAGGTTCTTTACAGTGGCTAGATCACTTTACAGTGGCAAAGCTGTGTCCGAAGGGGGAGGGAAAGTATCTGGGTTAGCTATCAAAAACACAGCTCCCAGAGAGAAGGCAGCAGGTGACACCTAGGTACAGAAAGTTAATGTTGCTCACTGTACATGGTCTTCAAAAAACCATATTTAAGTGCTTTCAACTGTAGGTTAAAAACTTTAAGTCTTTCCAGGTGATAAATACATGTCATCAACATGCAAGTTCTTGTCCAGTTCTGATTTTGCTGCTACCTTCAGCCCATCTTAAGGAAAAAACAAAATCCAGACAACATCCCCGAGCCCATATGTCCTTCTTAGCTTCTAAAATTATCCTGGACTTCCTTCCTTGATATCTTGTTATTCAGCAGACTTTGAGAACAAGCACTGCCATGCTTTCAAAGGAGACAGCATTTTAGTTAGGAGAGCAGTAGCTGCTTGACACGGGAATAAAACAGGCAGACACGTGGGATGGCACAACAGGGAAAAAGTCACCCAGCAGCATCCAGAAGGTCTACTTCTCAGGCCTGTGAACTAGAAATATGTTGTGCAAAGGCAAAATTCATGGATCAGTGAGGGATAAGGAGGAGATACAAGAAAAAAACTCAAGCATGCATGTATTCACCATTTCTTCAGAAGCAATCGGAGCAGATGCCCTGAACCTCAGACTGGGTGCTCAGTGTGGAAAGGCAATGAGAAAACACCCGAGGCAAAAAGAAAGTGATCCTCATGCTGCTATTAGAAAAGATTTTTTTTTTTTTTAATCCCCCCCCCTCCCCCCAACTCCCTCTTCTCTAGAAACCCAGCCGTGCCTACTGGGATTTTGAAGACCTTCCCTTTCCATCACCATGGCCATGCATGGAAGTTGTCATCTTTAGCAGACACTTCACCTTCCTGCCCCATATATCAGCACAATTCAAGACTAAGAATAACAGCATCTTTGAACATGCAGGGACAAAAGCACACAAAGAGAGGACACAGCTGTAGGAACTAAACAATTCACTGTGACTTGAAAACAAAAGCAAACATCTTGTCAGGTTCTGAGGAGGATGCTGTCAGCCAAAAGAAAAAGGAACTTTTTACAAGTTTTACAGCAACCTTGAGGTTTCCCCGAGGAAACCCTGCATTTATTTACTTTTTGTGAAGTTGAGGGAGGCCAATCTACTCTCTCTAAGGTCATTCAACTTCAGCCCCAGCCTGAACCTCCCACCTCCCCAGCCTGCCATTTAGTTCCTGCCCTGCTCTGCCAGCACAACTTGTCTCACTACTGGTGGGCCAAGAAACACTTGACCCAGTTCTACGAGGAGCTCCTGGGTGAAAAGCAGTGCAGCTGCTTTTCTGCATGGTAAGAATTGCTATTCTGCCTGAGAAAACCACAGCTTGCCTCGCACCATACTCAGGACAGTGTGCTACTGGCTCACTACCTTTCCTTTGTGCCTAGAAAGGTGACCTGGCTGGTGTCAGGGTGCCAAATTCTCAGGACAATAAACTACTAACTCCTTTCACACAGGGTGAGGTACGTCAGCAACAAGACTTGCACTTCTTTCCAGCATCTAGTAGGAAGTTCTTCAGAAACCATCAGTAGCACCACTTGTTTACCTGAAAAATCAAGTGGAAGAATTTATGGTGCAACCTTAAAACCTCTGAAAATTTCTGCCTGTTCAATACTATTCTAGCAACTGATAGGGCTCAGACAAACAATAAACTGCTGCCTTTCACTGGTATTCCAAAACCTAGGACATAATCCTACAACACTCAGTTTCTTTAGGTAGATGGCAGCATTGCCATATCCTTTTAATTAGATTCAAGTTTCTCACAATCATGCCTTTTAAGAAGAAAAGTGCAAGCTGATGCCACGACAAACAGAAATTTTTGTGGTTTCATAATTCAGCTCAAGAGGTCCTGTGTCTTAAAGAACACACCAAGTCACTACTGCCTTTCCCAAAGGAATGATTCACACCTTAGAGCTCATATGTGATGCTTCTCTCTTCAATTTATAAAAGCTCACAGGCAGTGTGCTACAAAAGGAAGGAAATTTGGCCTTATGTTCAAAGCTGCTTTATTTGTCTTTGTTTCAGCAAAGGCACATACAGAAAACAAGACACTTAGTGCATCAATAGAACATGTAAACAAGTGGACGAGTTGGTGTTTTGGCTGGATTAGGCTTTTTTAATTATAAAAAGTGAAAAATATAAATAAGTCATATTGCACCTATAATAGTAACAGCAAATGTCACCCGTCATGCTCTAAGCAATACATGTAGACATGCACACACAGACAAGTTCTTGCCGAACTCTGTCGAAAAGTCTCTCTGGAACCAACAATATACTGATTCTGACCAATTAGTCATGAGTCATGCATCTGCTGAAAGTCATCTGTTGATTTTTTTTAGATCGACAGTTTGTACTTATGGTAAACATATGACATAAAAAGCACAATCCAAAATACTGCACACTTATTAAAATGGAATATTTCAGACTCACAAATACTAATTGAATCCAAAAGACAAAAGAACAGTTAGTGATCCCAACACAATGACAAATATTCAGACAGAATCAAGACTGATAAACACTGTAAGCATTAGCACACATCAACAGAACAAAAATCACCACAAGACCCCCTGCAGCTCTCCCATCTGTCTATCAGAAAACCAAGCTGATATGCCCAGAGGTAGGCTTTTTTTTTTTTTTTTTTTTTTTTTATCAACCTTCACCTTGTGAAGCAGGCATAGAATACTGTTGAGGTACCAGAAGGCAGAGGGCATGCTGAGGCCCTGACCCCTCATAAATATGACAAGGTGCAAGGCAATGCTCAGGAGTGCTTTGCTCTCATAAGCAGCAAGTAGGGGTGACAGGCAACTGGAGCACTAAGCCTGGTAATGACTAGATCAGCTGGCTTGGGCAGGCAGTGAGGAGTGACTAGGGTGGGGAGAAGGAGGAGCTCAAATCTTACCTGGGGCAGGAGCAGAGTTAGGTCCCAGCTCTTATGAGCAACACAGTGTCTTTATTTGCTACTAAAGTCATGACACAGTAGCAAATTCAGCCTCTGTAAGACTCCCCGCTGAAACAATTACATTCACAGTAGTGACACACAATAGTTAACTAAGGGAGTTAAAAAGGGAGGAGGGGAAAAATAGGGAGGGAGGCAGAAAACAGTCAATACTTTCACTACTGTAAGCAAAACCAGTGACAGGAAGAAAGAGGCCAATGAATGCAGAGTTGCTGCAAGTGAAACTGCAGACAGATGTTGATAACAACTAAAGCCCTCTTTACTGCGAGAGAAGTTAGGCACTGGAGGAGGTTCCCCAGAAAGCTTGCAGAGCCTTCATTCATGGACATTTTCAAAACTCAAGTGGAAGAAGGTAAATACATTTTGCACAGTAGCATCTGCACAATGAGTAACGCAAGCAAAGTAGATTTTGCCTGGCAGTAGAGGAGAAGGCTAGTGGTGCCTCTGGTCCTCCTTTTTAAGATTAGGCATCTAGGCTGGATAACAAACACTGTGCTAGCATATTCGGTGATTGGCTTGGCATCTAGATGGGGTAGCGTATGTGATGTATTTCCCTTTTATTGCTGTTTCTTTCCAGCCAGTCCAGTCACTGCTTCTAACATTGACTTCAGGGTGCTAGGCTGTAATGATCTGGCAGGTGAATGGAAATCCTTTAGGATCCTGGAAAACAAAGAAAGAACAGAAAATACAATGAATTGTGGGCACTGAGATGCTGCCTCAGGTGCTGCCAATCAGTGATGTTGTTACTGTTGGGGTGGTGGGGGAAGAAATGTACAAAACTGCCCTTTGATGAACAACCATAGGGCCTTCCCTACTGTACAAGTAGCACATCCTCCTAAAACACAAGACAGGCTTCAGCCTGTGTTCCCCCTTGCCGCCTTCATTCACTACAGATGATACCTTAACTCAGATTTAAAAGGCTACCTTATCTTCAAGAGCATGGGTGTATGCTTTCCACACAGTGTTGTTACACAGAAGGGTCTGTGCCTAACCCTGGAACACCTGAGCCCAGCACCATTTGCCTCAAGTGCTGCAGGAGGCACCGCTCCTTGCAGTCAGCACTCATTCCATCCAGCTTAACTCACACCACCAACCACCCCCCTAGACTTCTCTGAAGGGATATTCGAAGGGATGTTCAGCCCCCTCATTATTTTGTTACGCTCCAAGGAGGAACAGTCTTAAAATTGGTGAGAAATACTTTCTTTTTCCCCTCCCCTTTTCTGCTTAAGCAACAGAAATTCCTTTGGGAGCATGTTTACAAGGAAAAACTGAACATAATGATTGTGAAAATGTCATGCTATTCACTATGCAACAGCATTTTATCCTTGGGTACAGATAAACTACTCAGCTTGCCAACACCCATTCAAAGCCATCTGTGGAATAATGACTGGCGGTGAGTTAGAAATTAAAATAATTTTAAAGGTGCAGCATTGTTCACACATTAAGGAAAGGTAGAAGTGTGGAGAAACTTTCAGGGTGGATTTCAACTGGTATGCAAGGATTCCATTCCACAGTGGTTCCCTAGGCAATACTGCCTTCAAGCAGAATGGGAGATGGACTGAAGACTCCACTGCCAAGCTCTGTGAATCACAACAGAAGTGGGAACTTGATAGTTCTACAGGACCGACAAACTGCTTGTTTGTGACCCTGTACCAACAGTCTGTGAGTTTTTGACAGAGTACTGTGCTTTGTGTGAACTTTGCTCATTATAATGTCATAATAATACCAAAACACACCTCTGCCCAAAAGGCTACCCTCCTCCAAAGTACAACCACCCCTCACTGAGCTTGTGCTGTGTACTTTCTTCAGCTATAGCCTTAAAAGTGAAGCAAGAGAAATTTACACCAATCATAATAAAGGTATTTATGACTAGAGTCACTCAAGCTCCACCTGAAAGTTAAAAATTATTATAAAAATTTAAGTAAGGGGGTGGGGGGAAATGCCAGGAAAGACATCACTGCGGAGAAGTCAGGGCAGATACTATTGCTGACCATCTCTGACTCCTGAGATCAGTCAACAGGCTAAACCTTGCTTCCCCCCATAGGGACACCTTCAGGTAAGATCTGGACTTTCTGAATATTTCCCCAGGAAACCTAGAAATTTTGCTGAGCTGCTCTTTAATCTGATGCATTTTGTATACCTGTACGTGCTTTGCAGACAGTGAATGTATCACTGGCAATCCACAAGAACCTGTACTTCTGTTGCTCTCAATAAACTGCACTATTCACGCTGCCAGTCACAAGAGTCTCTCATTGAGTGCCTCCAACTCCTCTCTGGCTGCATGAAACCATGAAGTGCAACTAAACAGGGAGTGCAGTGCCCTATTAGTGAATCCAGAGCAGTAAGAGTTCAGATAGAATGAAAGTGACTGGACTAATAGTGACAAATTGGACATCACTCAGAATCTCAACCCAGCTACCCCCATCCCCTCTGATATCCAAGGACCAGCTGGAATGCTAGTTACTTGGTTAGAATGGAAATTACTTAACCCTTTTACATGACACCATCTACTACCAGCAGAAGGGCAGGAGCTGGCTTACAAACCTTTGCACCTTGGGAGGAAGTCAAGTGATTCTGCTTGGCGGTAGCTGACAAAAGACATTACCAGTGTAGAGGGAAGTACACTATTGAAAAAGGTGTTTTAAAACCAAGGTATTTCATATTACACAGGACACCAATTTACATATGAATTTCCATTTACAATCACTGAATGAAAACCTGTAGTTACTACACTACATTCACACACACACACACTTAAAAAATTATGGAAACTAATGAAAACAAAAAGGAGAAAACAGAATGACATTGGAAGATTTAAAGCAAAGCTTCTTGCCTGGTGATTTCAATCACCAAGATGTAAAAATCAGTCCAGTTTACAGTACTCTATAAAGGGCAACTGCTAGACTCTTTTTTTTTTTTTTTGTCTCCCCCTCTCCAAAGATTGTCTCCCCACACAAAAATTATTCTAAATCATTCTACAACTCTGAATATAGTGCCTAGAGGCAGTTAAAAAAAAGACTTCTACTGGCATTTGAAGCATTCCCTGGGGACTAGCAGGGATATGCCTTCAGCAGCTTTCCTGTGGGCCCCCTTTAGGTATTGGAAAGCTGCTATAAGGACAGGCTGATCTTTAGGATAAAGTCTGCATAACACGTATGGTAGAAATTTGGGAAAAGTTTAAAAAGCCATTCCTTCTGGAGCAGCACTGCTCAAGTTGCACAGCACTGACAGACAGCCCTTAGGCCAATCACAGGCATCTGAACTACTGCTCCTTAGCACATCCCATAACCTCTCCCTCTATCTCAGTGCAAGCATGGCTTGAGATACTTCTGCTTGCACCTCCTGAAAATTTAATAAGGTACCTTGTAAGTAACTGAACAATTGTAGTGTCCCTTTTTGAATGGAGAAACTGGCAGATGAGTGCAAACCTTTACTATCTATTTAAACAGTAGACAAAAAATCCGAAGGCATTTCCAAACAAGAGACATTGAATATAGTATGACAAATTTTCAGAATTAATATTAATCTATTTGCATATAAAAAAATTTACTAAAAAAAACCCCAAACAAACAAAAAAGAAATTTAAAAGGTATTCTCCATTTCCTACTAATAAAATACCAAATGAATCTGAAGATTTATTATAGTGTTGTTTTCATTAAACTACGACCATCAACACCTGTTCAAACAATATTTCAAACTTTAAAAAAATGTCATCTGAAGACAGGATTCTGTGAATTTTTTTTAAAAATAACTACATACCTCCTACTAAACCAAATATTTTTTTTAAATTCTGGAAACTGTGCATGCTGTAGAATTCAGAATATGACAGTGAGATAAGGAAAATATAAAACACTAAATATATTTATAAACTGTGAAAAGCAAACCAACTTTCCTAGTTGGAAATACACAAATAAGATTATTTATTGAATGTCACTTTAATGTTTAAGACTCAATTTATGACACTACCTTTATGTGACTTTGAAAACCATAATAAAATATATGACATCCTTACTTCTCATGTAGAAGAAGCATTTCCATCACCTTATCTAATAATGTTGCATACAGCCAAAGTATTTTGCAAAGGAAAAACACTTAGGAATTGAGTACATAAATAACTCTTACCAAGGAAGTCAATGAAAAATTGAAACAGTAAGGCAACTATTCATCTATCACAGGAATGCTATTTTTCCTCCCTTTCTGGGAGATGGCTGCCAGCCATCTTATTTTCTGGTTATATACAAAGCCCTGTTGACAAAATGAGAAGCAGAATGAAGTAATTTTCCAGTTCTTCATAATGAAATACAAGCACAGATGAGATTCATGGAACAGAAGTTGTATTAATCATACATAGTATAGGCCTCCCTGTTTGGAAAAAAAGAGCTTTCATTTTAGTAGACTATACTTTCAATGCCTCTCTTTTAAAGTGGGCAGGAAAAGCTCCGAGATGTTCCCTACACTGCTACCTTCATCCTGTTCGTAGCAAATTGGAATTATTTCATCCTTCCAGAAAACTGCAGCCATGCCCCAGGAGACCTGAATTCATCCACACACCTCCCCCTCCTTCCTCAGCCACTCCTCTTAGATATTCTCCAAAATGGAAAGCAGGATGAGGAGCATGTTTTCCCCATCAAAACGTGCTGGGGGAAAACAACACAGGGAAATGAAGAAAGCACCAGCAGTCTCGGTCCTTCTCAATGAAAACAAGTAGCACTAAATTCTGGAAAACATGGGAAGAATGCCCACACTCTCTCTCTGTATGAAGCAGACATGAGGACACTGCCAGGCACATTTCTGTGAACAGAAAAGTTAGTGAATCACTAGGTAACAGGGGTTGTCTGGAAGCAGTGTGTGATTAAACCCAGAAAGCAAACATCTTCAGTCAGGTTGCAAAATATTTATATCTGTGGGAAACGTGATGGGCAACCTGAGAGAAGAATTATCGCTCTGCTGACATTGATGATAGCTTTGTATGTTGGTTTTAGGAGGTTGTTGGTATTTTTGGGGGGTTAGTTGAATTTTCTTTTTGGGGGGGTGGGGTGTTTGTGAGGGTTTTTTTGTTTTGTTTTTCACCCTTCATTAGCTCTGTTTAGGTCTGTTTGGCTACAACATTTTTACACTTTTTTTTTGTGCGTGTGTGTGTGTGTGTGTGTGTGTTAAGAAGGGTAAAGGAATGAGACTGTTGCAAGAAAAACAACTTTCATTTATAGCACTGCATATTTTGGTATTTTGGGGAATTCAAAATAGGACAAATATAATCTCCTACTCATGATAAAGCCACACTTGAGAGGAAACCAAGGCAATTCTAAAATGAGCCCCCTCAGCTGGGACATGACAGCAAGAGACTGGTTCCTCTGTAAGCCGGGTGTGTTATATCTCTCTCGTGAAAGAGGGAGTTCTGTCCCAAGTTCATCATCTCAAAGGCTGGTATTTAGCTGTCATTTCAGTAAAAATTATTCTTAAAAGCATCCTAAAACCAAGCTGCTGCTATGTTCTCAACTACCTAGGTCTCTCACTATTAACAAAACCAGATGTATGTCTACTGAAGAAACAAAACAAGTCACAGGATCACAGGATGTCAGGAGTTGGAAGGGACCCTGAAGAATTTTGAGTCCAACTCCCCTGCCAGAGCAGGGCCATATAATCTAGCACAGGTCACAAAGGAAAGCATCCAGGAAGGTCTTAAAAATCTCCAGAGAAGTAGACTCCACAACCTCTCTGGGGACCCTTACAGTAAAGAACTTCCTCCTCATGTTGAGGTGGAACTTCCTGTGCTCCAGCTTATATCCATTCCCCCTTGTGCCCTGTGATAGGACAAGTGAGAAGAGGCTGCCCCCCTCCTCCCGACACTCAGCCCTCATATATTTATAGACACTTATCAAATACCATCTCAGTCTTCTCCAGACTAAAGAGCCCCAGGTCTCTCAGCCTTTCCTCATAAGACACATGTTCCAGTTCCTTAATAATCCTTGTAGCCCTCTGTTGGACTCTCTCGAGTAGATCCTTGTCCCTCTTGAGAACTAGATGCAATATTCCAGGTGAGGTGTCACTAGGGCAGAGTAGATCGGGATCACAACCTCCCTTGATCTGCTGGACCCATTCTTCTTAATGCATCCCAGGACACCATTGGCCTTCCTGGCCACAAGGGCACATCGCTGTTCCATGGAGAACTTGTTGTCCACTGGGACTCCCAGGTCCTGCTCCACAGGGCTTCTCTCCAGCAGATCACCTCCCAGTCTGTACTGGCATAATTTATTATTCCTTCCCAGATGCAGGACTCTGCATTTATCCTTCTTAAACCTCATTATGTTCTTTGCCCAGCTCTCCAGTCTGTCCAAGTCTCACTGAATGGCCGCACAGCCTTCAGGAGTGTCAGCTAAACCTCCCAGCTTTGCGTCATCAGCAGACTTGCTGAAGAGACATGCTGTCCTGTCATCAATGTCATTGATAAAGATATTAGACCTGTTAGACGTCACTGATAAAGATGCTGGACCCAGCACTGATCCCTGGGGAACTCCACTAGACTCCACAGCTCTCCAGCTGGACTTGGCACCATTGATCACCATTCTTTGGACTCTATTGTCCAACAAGTTCTTAATCCATTTTACCATCTGTTCTATCCCATACTTCCTGAGTTTCTCCACAAGGATGTTATGGGAGACTGTATCAAAAGCCTTGCTAAGGTCAAGGTAGACTACATCCACTGGTCTCCCTGCATCTATCCATTCAGTCACAACATCCTAGAAGGCTATTAGATTAGTCAAGCATGACTTCCCCTTGGTAAATCCATGCTGACTACTCCTGATATTCTTCTTCTCTTCCATGTGCCTAGAGAAGACCTCCAGAATGAGCCACTCCGTCATTTTTTCAGGGATGGAGGTGAGGCTGACTGGTCTATAGTTTTATGGAACCTCTTTCTTGCCCTTTTTGAAGACTGGAGTGACATTGGCTTTCCTCTGGTCCTCCAGCACCTCCCCTGTTTGCCATGATTTTGAAAAAATGATGGAGCATGTTAGGGTGACATCATCAGCCAGTTCACTCAGCACTCTTGGGTGCATCTCATCAGGGCCCATGGACTTAGGAATATTCAATTTATTCCTTCACAACAGTCTTCACTGACTAGTGGAGAATCACCCCTCCCCCAGGCTCTCTCCCCTTCATCCAGGGATTGGAGTTCACAGGGGCTGGTCTTAGGAGTAAGGAGTGAAGCAAAGAAGGTGTTCAGCAACTCTGCCTTCTCTGCATCTCCACCTATCAGGGCTGCTGCCTCATTCAGCAGTGGCCCCACACTTTCCCTATTCTTCCTCTTATCACTGATATATTTTAAGAAGCCCTTCTTATTGTCTTTTACTTCCTTTGCCAATTTAAGTTCTAAGAGGGCTTTGGCCTTCCTTGTTGCCCCCCTACATGCTCTGACTACCTCTCTATAATTCTCCCAAGTGACAAGTCCCTTTTTCCATGAGCTGTACATTTCTTTCTTCCTTGAAATCTCCTTCAAAAGCTCCCTGCTCATCCATGCAGGTCATAAAGATAAAATAAAAATAGCCATAATTTTTAAGCCAAAGCTTAGAAACACAGCATTCCCCAAACTGAACAAACACTAGAGATTACTGCTGTAATTGCTTTCCAGAAATAATTCATATCTTTACTATAAACAAAGCAATGGAAAGTATGCAAAAGTACTTGTTCTTGTAAAGTTTCTCAAATAACTGAAATCTTCTGCAGAAGACTTCCATATTTCCCAACCTTTCAGGAAATCTTTGGCCACCAAAATTTAGGTTTCCAATACCTACTTCTTATATCTGATTAGACAAGTTGCTATCTGCAGCTTGACAGACCTGAATCTGTATTATTTGTAGCAACTTCCCAACTTCAAAAAAAAAAAAAAAAAAAAAAAAATCAGAGCACCTTAAATTCCTATTCAGGGTATTAAATGATCTCTAGCTAATAACAAAGAGTTATTTTCCATCAGTTTTATAGCACATGTGAAACATTTGAGGTACACTAAGGTTCAGCATCTCTGAAACACAGTTAGTTCTCTGTATTCAAACACAAACATCTCGACACAAAGATTTTAATGCTGCTTAGTCTAAGTTCTGTAAAATTTCCACTTGAAGGAAAACCTGAATGTTTCAATTTTCAAACAGAAAAAACCCCAAACATTGCTACCTTGGGTCTTTCTGCAGTATAGATTTTTAATTTTTTTTTAATCTGATCTAGTCTCTTCTCTAACTCTTCCGAGTTTTCTTCTTTCAGGTTCACTTAATCGGCTTAGTTTTCTTAGGTTGCATAGTACCTATTCATTAACAAGGTCAAAGAATTTTTTTGTCCTGATATTAAAGCTTTTTTTAACACAAATATACTATTTGATCATTTCTAAAGTTTTCTATGTGGTAAAACATGCATAACCTACCCAAGAGAGATCAACTCACCAATGCTTTAAAAAAAAAACCCCAAACTAAAAAAAAACCTAAAACACATCCATTCTGGCCTGTATATCCATTTTTGAAATAGCCCTTCCTCACAGCCCACCACAAGCCTCCAGAAAACTGCTTGCGTGGAATTTTATCCCCCTGCAGACTGCTAGTTCCTAAGAATTGACTATACAGCTTTTTAACTGGCCAGACTGAAATATGAGCCTCCAGCAAGGCTCGAAATAATCAAACTGATCCCGTAAAAAGCATTCAGGTTGAGACATGTATGTGGTCCCTAAATCACAATAATTTATTCAGACCGGTAGCCTTTATTTTGCTTCAATCCAGGGACTTGGCCTTTTAACTGGACTGCTTTACCTTGGTGTGGTTTACATTGGTGTGGTTTGTTAAGCTCTATTAGTTGAACCAAGTAGGAAATGGTGTAATTTTTTACTAGAATAGCATCAGAGAAACCTCCAGCATGGGTGAAGCTATATCTGGTGATTCATTGTTGCCTGCGCAACACATACATTGAGTGATAGACACGGCTAGACTTGCCTCTCTGCTTGGCAGAGGATGAAGATTTAAGTTTTCCAAAGCTTTTGCATCAGCTCTCGCCACAAAGGCTGCTCTGTTTGTTTCCAAACAAGTGACTATTTACCCAACATTGTGAAGACACTTCACTTGGGATGTCTTCAGGGAGAACCAAACTCCAACCAGCTCTGTACCTGGTAGAGAAGGCAAATGCTGAGGAATGGGCCATCAACTTTGAGTTCCAGCTCTTGACCCAACTGCCAAGTATCTACTATGGACAAAACAAAAATAAAACCAACAAAATAAAAGCAAAGCAAAGACTACGTGTACTCTCAACAGCAGAAGAGGGGAAACTTTGATGAAGAAGGGTCCCCAACCACACAGATAAAAAGCTGTTGTTTTGCTTTAAAATACAGGCATCTTTAAAAGACGGGAAATGCTTTGCTTGTGATCTAGTGCAGAATAAATAGTAGTAGTATTTAAGCCCCAGCCAACAGCCTCAGACAGACATTTGTATCCTCTGGCCAGTGTTATTTGCTCTCCATTGTGCTGTTACAAAAAGAGCATCCAGAAATACGCACATAGGTGCTGATCCTTGTTCCAATACGATCTGAGGATACTAGAGGAAAAAAACAGAAAAGGGCTTTCTGCAAGATGTTATTCTCTTTCAAGTTAATAATAACCAATGTTTTAAAGACCACAAATAGATTTCACAGATGAATGGGGAAAAAAAAGAAGTCACTGCAAAAACAGACTAAGGTCCACAGTGTGCTCCTCAGATGGGAGGTAAGGAGGTGTAGAGGATTTCCTCTTTACAATGTGGTATTTGTGAAATGGTAATGTACTCTAAACGTAGTGTTAAGAATTACTGTATCTACACAGGTGTTCTTTGCACTCTAAGGATTTGGCCAGGAAAGTGATAATGGAATCAAAGACAAAATAAGTTGTGAATAACTTTTAGCAACAGTCAGAAAAGAGCATCCGGGGGGGGGGGGGGGGGAAAAAAAAAAAAAAACCCACAAACCAAAAAAAAAACAAAAACAAA
>JANHGN010008154.1:15013-25921 GCA_024605025.1 Megaceryle maxima | reverse complement strand
CATGCTAATTTCTAAAATGGTGGGACTTCACTAGTGTTGAAGAGCGGTTTTTCCCTGGAAGAACATAGTCACTGTGTACACAAGGCTACTGGCTCAGTGAGGAGTATAAGATTGCATTATCATTTGCAGATGAAAATCAGGGGCGCTGATGACATCTGAGCTGAATCCCTGAGCTGAATCCCTGAGCTGAGGACATTAAGGCTTCAAAAACATGATCAGAGGAGGCTCTCTGAGAAGTATTTTCAATACTTGATAGGGAAAAAAAACCCAAACCAAACAAACAAGGTGCAGCCTGTCACCCTTGGCATTTTGGACTGCTGCTTGGTTACAGCTTAACCAGACCTGTTCCCTCATGAATTAAGATTCTTGTCCTGCCTGAGGATCTGCTAACCTCAGCACAAAGGGTGCTAGGTGTAGAACTTCTGCACTTAGGCTGCAGCAGTGGTGCTGTGGGCAACATATGAGAAATGTTGCTGTGTTTCAGTCTGGCTTGTTTTTAATAATAAAATTGCTCAGTGTAATTCACATTGGCCTAGGTCTGTATGTGCTATTTAGGAAATATTATTATTTCATATGTGCTGAGGGTGCTTGGAGAGGTGGCCTTATAAATCCAAGAGCAAGAATAATCTGCTAGACGCAGGGGGCTGCCAGCATGGGGAGTGATTTGTGGCCATTTATGTAGCACCTGTCAGCACCCACTGCTTAGCTCATCTGGAGCTGTTTGATTGCATTGAAAATTCCCTCTAAGCAGATATTTTCTTTGAAATGCTTTTTCACTAGTGGTGGATAATTTCAGATGGGTTAACTAACATAAAACCTTTCCTAGGAAGTGGCACAAGTAATTTAGAGCATGCAACTGCTTGTTGACAGAGAAAAAGGGTCCTCTGCTGCTTCAGGTACCCCCTCTACCAGTGACAGGTTTGTGTGAAAAGATGGGAGCATGTCTGGAATTTGATCTTAATGTCTGAGGTAGGGGTGGGCTTGCTAGACTGGACTGTCATGAAAACAAAAATGCATTTTGCTCGTTTGCCAGGTGGGAATAGGTCTATACTTCAAGCAGGATTGAGGCAGGATCTCTGGGGAATCGGAAGTTTCTCACCTCAGAGACCACTTTTATATTGATATTTAGGTTACTTGTTCCCTGTTCCTCTGATGGTTGTCCTTCAGCATGGTCCACACCTGTTGCAGTCTGTGGAAAGGATCTGCACCTGTAGCATCCTTGGGGTAACAGGAGTAAAAGATGACTGCTGATCAAGGGCCTGCTGCATACTGGGGAGACAGCAGCATTTTTTCTGAACAGAAAGGCACCTAGGTCCGTAACATGTCTGTCTAGCTATTTGCCCACTAAGGACATAGACCCCTGATTGCAAGAGGCTGGGAAGGTATTACCAGCCCACTTTGTCTGCTTCTCTACTTCTTGGTGCTGTTGCACATGTGACGTAGGGTGAGCGAACTGTCTCTCTGCCTTAACATGGCATGTCTGGCCCTGAATGGGACTTGGGCATGAATGGGGGTTGGAGCCCCTTTACTCAGCTTTTGGCTGCCTGACGTGTTTCAGCATGGCACGTTTATGTCAGCGTTCCAGGGCAGCCATCCGTTGTCCCTGGCCACACATGCAGACTTGTGGCTACCTCTGCGTTGTGGTGGGAGTGAGGTGAGAGGCTCCAGTGCCCTCCCAGACTGCAACCCCGGTGCTGCTGACCTTGCCCTGCCGGGCAGGCTGGCAACACGGGCTGGGCTGCTGAGCCCGCTGTTAGCACGCTGTGAGGTTCCCATGCAGCGCAGTCATCCAGCTCCTCGTGCTCCCTCCAGACAAGCCGTTTGCCTGTTCTGAGGTCGGGATGATGCCCCTGGTGCCCATTTCTGCCTTGACGTGTGCACGAACTACTCCAGCTGCCACGGCCCCGCGTCGAGCAGGGCAGAGCTCGCGCTCTCTCATCGGAGCAGGTTGCCATGGCAATGCACAGTCTGCTGCGCTCTGGGTCTCCAGGAGCCAGAAATGATGGTGCTTTTGCAACATTGAGGTAAACACCCAAACCAGGTAAGAGCGCCGGCTGCCATTGGTGCCGGCCTCCCCTCGCCCCCTGCGCGGGGGAGAGCGGCTCCGGGCGCCGGGAGCGCGCCTGGCCCGCGGAGCCGGGCTCCCGTGGGAGGGCGCGGCACCTCCTCCGGGGTGCGTGGGCCCTCCCGCCGCTGGGTGCTGTGGGGTTCCTGCGGCAGAGGACGGGGTGTTTCTCACGGGGCCGGCCGCTGGAGCGGGCGGTTTGCTCGCCCCGCCGACAGGTACGGCTGCAGCTCTTCTGGGTGCCATGGGGGGCAATGGGCAGACAGCTGCTTGCTCACAGCTCTGCCACTGGTCACCTTGGGAAGGTCGTCCCCTAAGGCCGTCTTAGAGTGAGGAAGTGGTCTTGCTCTCAGTGAAGGCACCCCAAGGATTCTGGCTAAGGGTTGCAAATGCTTAAGAGTCGTGGAAATTTGCTGGGGCATTCATTTCTCTCGGGCTTGCCAGAACTTTGTTACGGTGCTCTGGGCGTTCATTCGTTTCTCCAGTGCTTCGGGAATCCATCAGTACTTCTCACATCCAGAAGCCTATAGCTGGCAGGTGATTGAAGATAATTTTTACAGTGTCCTTTGTTACTGCAGGCAGTAGTGAGCACGACAGGGAAGTGTGGTTGTGTGAACTGAAAATTAATCTCTTGCTTGATCGGCTGGCATTTGTTCCAGCATCTTTCTCTCCACCTCTCTCCCTCTCGCTGTTGGTGTGTGTGTGAAGGGGGGAGTCGATTGTGGAGAGGGGAGTAGATCAGGGGCGGAGCTTCTATCAGCCTCTTCTTCGCCCCCCCCCCCGCCTCTCGTTCAGTGACGTGAGCAATGCCTGGAACAATCAGGCTGGCTCCAAACAGCGTGCCTGAAGATGTTGGAGGAAACAGCTTAGTGGTCTTTAAGCAAACACCGATTGCTTGAGCCCGGGCTCTCCAGACGTGACCCTTTCGTGTTCCTCTGTAGGGGTTTGGGAAGTGCCGTTAGTTTTCTTCTTCCCCATCCCATACGCTTACGTTTGGAAATGATTGGAGTTAACAGTGTTCAGAGCACAAGCAAAGTCCGTGTGAGAGCCACAGGTTCGGTGAAATACTCCCGAGAAGAATCTCTCTGGCGGCAGTCCCATCGGTCAAAATCTATGAAAATCTCCAACTCCTCTGAGTTCTCTACTAAAGAAAGCAAGGTAAATAACTGAATATTCCTAGTGTTTCTCTTGGCTAGAAGTGGAGGTGTTGTTGAAAAGGTTATGCTCTGCAGGAATGATCTGCAGTGATCACAGAATTACTGTCGGGTCAGAAAAAAAATCTGTAGGTTTCAGGAGAGACTTGAAGGTGAAAAAGGTCTAGTGTGTGATGGTGACTGGGTCTTAGAGGAGCGCCCTGTCACTAAGCTTCGTGCAACAGTAAACAGTGAAAACTTGCTAGTGAGAATGCTAATCAGAGCTCTGCTCTTGGGAAAGGTACCTGAGTTGGCAAGTGGTGTCCTTGAGATTATCAGTTTAATGGGAATGGTTTTCCACAGAAAAATAGTTCTTGCTTCTTCTCTACTGCTCTGTGGCTTAGTAGGTATGGATACTAGATAAAAATATCATCTGACTTGCATGCATATTAAATATTGCTGTCAAGTATTTATTAGGAAGTCATCACTTTTTTATAATAATACAATAATGTATTGTAGCAGTCGCGTAGCACAGGCTATGCCCAGCTGCTACAGTGGCTGTGTGCTGCATCTCCTCACCCAGCCCAGTTCGTTTCCTAGGCAAACAACCCTCACTCCATGCGGTATCTCTTCTTTCCTCGTTCCTTGCTCCTGCCCAATAACTGAGAGGCACCCAGAACCCCCTGTCAAGAGCTTTAATAGCTGTCTCACTCCTCAAGGTGCTCTATCTCTCCAAGGGCTGCATGAACTTTATGCAGTGACTGAATATGCCTCCAATTTCATTCCTTCTGTGAATTGCTTCTGCCTTGGGATTAGAAGATATAATAATTTGCAAAGCTGGAATGAGGCTGAAACACTTCAGAGCATTAGCCAAAGGCATTTAACCATGTTTTGTGTCCATGTGCCTGCAAACAAGCAGGCACATGTATGGCTCTTCCCGCAGTGCTCCTTTCCTAAATCTTGTATCTGTCCTCAGAGAAACCTCCTCTGTTATGGTGAAAAGATCCCAGTGCTGCACACTAGCTCTGAGCAGATCACTTTCTGCCAGCTTACAGGTTCCAGGGTATTTCATACCGTCAGCTGCAGGGTTTTAATCACAAAGTGATGCAAATAGAAATATTTTATTCAGTCCAATTTCAGGAACCTCTGTTTAGAGGACCTTATTGGCCGTAACTAAGAAATAGTGTACTGCTAAGGTTGTAGCAGAGAAATAGCATGGCCACCGTTCTCAGGCTGTTGCTGATGCAGTATCTTCCACTCCAGCAAATGCCACAGTAAAGGCTGCATCTAGCAGATGCTCTGGGACCCTGCTCTTGTGATCGCTTTTACCCTTGCAATGGAATAATTACACGGTATTCCCTCGGAGGATTTATGTACAAAAAGTCTCTGCATATGGCAGAAATTCGGATCTTTTAACATTAGATGAATCACTTAATCGCTGTACCTTTGTTCCCTCTCCCCAGGCTTTGTGTCCACTATGTATGCATGGTGTAATGTCCTCAGGGCAAAGACTTTCCTCCCGCGGTGGTATCTGACACAGTTAATTAGCTACTGCAGTAATGATCTCTCTGTGTTCATCCCTCTGTGGGATGCACATTTCTGCTTCCTGAGTGCTGTAGGTTGAGGTGTTGGGTGAGAGATGTCCACTTCTCCTGTTTGGCTCAGTAAGCTGGGAAGCATACTGCAGCTTTATTTTCATTTCTAGTAGTGTCCTTATTTCATACAAAGGTATTTGTGGAATATCTAAGATCTGTAAAAGCTCTGTATGGAGGACTGAGAAGATTCCTACATGCCCATCAGTGATGTCTGCTCAGTTGACAACAAGCGGCTCTGCCACTGATTGGTCTTGTGATTTCGGGCAGTTCTGTTCTTTCCATATGTCTGTTCCTCCTTCTGTTCTTTTTCTGTCCATCTATTTTGCTAAGACATCACTGATTTAGAGAGCTGATATGTCTTTGAGCTTTGGCTCTGCCCTACCGTTGTGTTGGTGGAAGAGACATGGAAGCTGTTGTCAAAGTGTAGTGTGGCAAAGGAGGTCTGTTTATCAGTAAGTCTGTGTGTATGTGCTTGTACATCACCTGTCATGACGTGTTTTTAGTTCTGGGCTGAGCTTTCTGGACAGTGGTGCCATGTAGCTCCCCTCAAATCAAGCCCTTCTTGAAACTGTAGACATGTCCTCTTCTGTGTGTCTGTGGGTGTTTCCTCCTTTGTGCCTGGGCTGTCTTGTATTTAACTGCTCTTCAGACAAAATAATTAAAATGCTTGAGACGTCTTTCTGTGACTGCTTCAGATGATTTGGGGAAGGAGACAGATGTAACCCATTTGTGCCTCAGAAACATGTTCCTTTGATACTTTGCACTTGGGTGACTCAGCCTATTTTGCTGAGCTAGAGAGTATATATATTCTCTTGAACTAGCCAGTATGAACGAAGTCTGTGTGTGAGGTCCATCTGCTGCCAATGTAAAAGAAGCTAGGTAGCCCAAGGACATAATGATCTCCTTGAAAAATACCAGGTAGTGCTTCTGTGCGCATGTATGTACACAGGTTCCACAAGGTGATGCATCCCTGGTGTGTGTTATAGGCAGGTTTCACATCCTGAAGCCAGCAGGAGAACCCATGAAAAGGATACTGTGAACTGATGTACTGCTGTTCTCTGGAGAGTAGATGCAAACCCAGGCTGCATGCAAGGTGAGACAGAGGACCTTAGGATCATCTGTGTAACTCAGAATGCTCAGCAGTCTCTCATTCCAGCAGACTGTTTTCCTGCAGCCATGGACTGAATTGCAGCGTGCCTGTGCCTGTCCTGCCTGCAAATGCACAGGGCCAATAAAACAATTTCTGAAATAGACTGTGTAGGTGCTCCACTATCAAGAAACACTTCTCTAGCCTTTTCTCTATTCACTCATAATAATTGAGTGTGCTGCCTTTACCAGTAACACTGATGAAACACTCCAGCAAATATAGAACAAATCTTTTCTAGCAACCTCCATTCCCCAAGAGTATGCGTTTCTTGCGTGGCATTAATTTCTTAGCTCCAAAGAGCCCCAGCTAAGCATCCTTTTCTGTTTTGATATGATGATATATCTGGCACAATCTTTCCTTCCTTTTTTCTTTCTCCCCCTCCCCCCTTCTACATACAAACCAGATTTTTAACAGAGGAGTTTCTCTTAGAAATATTCTCCTCCAGTTGGTGACGCACTTGAAATTCCCTGGGTGAAATGATCTCCTTTACTTCCCCCTAAAACATTTCAGTCAACCCCATCTCCACCCACACCAAAACAACATTCATCGGTTCCATATGCTGCTGAACAGCTCTGTGCTGTTTTATGAATAATGTATGCTGGCTTGTTAGAAGAACGTTTGTTGTACAAACCAGTGGAATTTGAAATTGAGTGTGAGATCAGCAGACATGCCATGCTGTGTACTAACCCATGGGCTTCTTGGGGTACTACTCTGGCATTCTAGCTGCATCCTTGTCAGAAGGGGAGAACATGTGAGACATAGGGGGCATGTGGACTTTGAGCCTGGCAAGGACTACAGCACTTGGTCAGAGCCCTTATCCTCTCCTTACCAGGTGTTACAGATCCATGCACGATGACAGCAGAAAATGTCATGATCAGGATTTTGGGGGAGGGTGGCAAACGGGATATGGTGAAATAATGTAGATCTGTATGCAAGCAACAGTTGCAGAGGAAAGTCAACCTTCAGGTAAGCACCTAAACAGCATACTGAGAGTGGTATATAGCAGTGTGTCGCACCTCATCCAGTCCTGGCAGAAGGCAGTGACACAGAGGCACAGCCTGGATGAAAGGACAAACACATTAACACCTATCAGGACTACATGCAGACACCTGCGATGTCTGGTATCTGTTTCCTCAGTAACCTGTTCTATATTTGTAGGGTTTTGCTACTTCTGTTGGTTTTCCTCCCTCTGATAAGCCCTGTATGGTGGGAACCAGGGCTGGTGCCTGGTTTACTGCTGTGGTCCAGGGACAGGGCTGATTGACTGATGATGAGCAACTGAGGAAGAAGCTGAACATCTGATTGAGCACTTCAGATGGCAAAGACCAAGCATGGTTTTGTCCAGAGGTGTGACTTGGGCTTCTTTGACAGCCTGCGATTGATTCTGCCAGCTAGAGGTGAAGAAAAAATGTCCCCAGGAAGGGCTTCTTCTGACAGTGGCTGCAGAGGAGGGTGGCAGGGGTCTGGATCAGTGAGCACAATTGCATCCCTATCCTGGGGGCTGCAAAAGCTACCCAGGGCATCTCCTGTAATGGTCAGATGGTCATTCCCTCAACAATTTCTCCAGAAACCAAGAAGAAACTGATGTGAAAGCAGAGAGCCTGGGAATCAAAATGCAGAGATGACAGTCTGTGTCATCCCAGCTGACTCTCTGAACTCGGTTTCAGTTTTGTCTGTCTGTTGGCTCACAGTAGGCATTTCTGGCTCCTTCTCTTTTGAGTACAGAGCAGGTATAAGATATGTTTGTGGTGTATTCCTTTCCCTCTTGTCAGGCTTTGTTGGATGGGCAAGTATGTACAGGAAGTCAGTTGTCTGTTTCAAGAGCCAGCCTTGTGTTGCCCTTTGAGTGAAGGGCCCTCACAGTGGCCCAGGACCTCTTCAACCTTGGACCCTGCAGGCCGTACTTTGGGGACCCTGTACCTATTTGTTACCTAGAGATGATTTACCAAGATGAGTATCTGGGTAATTCATTCTGTCTTTGTCTCTGTGTGCATACCTAGTTGTGTCTGTCTTGTTCACTGCTTCTGCACACAGAGGCTGACTCACAGCATAGTTGGCAGTTGGCAGGTTCCTCTTTAAATGGGTCTAATGGTCTGTGCGTGTGACAAGATTTTGAGGGATGTGAGAATGGTGAGTGACCTTTTTTTCTTGGCAGCTTTGTAAAACAAACAGGAGTTTTTGGAAGCACTCCCTGCATGGTTTTGCTTGTCTTTCCTATCTGAATAAAAGTAGCTGGTGAGAGCTTGTGTGAGTATGGATTTTTAGTTGACCTACCTGCTGACCAAAGGAGAAATGGGGATGGAATTCAGCAGCTTCTTATAGAGTTACAGGCTTCCACTTAAGAAAGAAGGTGTAAGTTACTTCCATAGTTTATGAACATATACAAAGAAATGCCTCAAACATGTAACATCTTTTTTTTTTTTTTTTTTTTTTTTTTAAATCTTTACACTGCAGTCTGCTAAGGGTCAGATTGGAGCTGTTGGAAATGGCACTGGACTTAAAATAAGGAAGGTGTCTAGGATGTTGCCTGCTATTGCAGCAGTTAATTTCTTTTATTCTTCCTTCAAAACTGCATTTGTTTCTCAAGAGAGCTTAGAACAGTTCCGGGCCTTAGGTGTGGTGGACCTAGAGATCAGCAATTCTCAGCAAGGAGAAAGTTATAAGAAGAAAATAAGAAAATTTTTACAGCCTGGGTAATAAAGCCTAAGAGTTGAAGCAGTAAATTCAAACACTGCTGAGTAGTCGGTAGCTGAGGATTTGGGTCCTGCCTACAGTAGCCTTAGGTGCCAAAAGAGGTAGACTTTCCAAGTGATATCGGTCCACCTTGGAAATTGAGACTTGTGCATTATTCTCTGGCATTCCCTGCTGTGGTCCAGCCTCCAGTTTCCTGGATTAGATAGCAGATTTGCTGAGCACTTCCCAGGCTAGCAGGTAAGAAGCCGTGATTGTTGTCAAACTCTAAGAATGCTTTAACTCAGAGCTTCTTATTTTTAATTTCTCAGAGAAAAAAACGTTAGTTAATAGAACTGTCCTTGCAGATAGTTAATTATGGTTAAAGTCACATCCCTGCTGTAATCTCTGATCAGCTTTGTTGCAATTTAGTGAAGCATTTATGTCCTTGTCTCCAGGATTGCTTGATTTAATCACTCTGGAGAAATGTCTGCTGAAAAGAGCTGCTGTCTGAATCAGGACCTTGGGAAACAGCCATGAAATAAATGATAGAGCAGGTGCTGGGCTGTACGTTTCTGCTACTGGTTGCAAAACATAGAAGGATGAAATTTTTCCAGATCATGAAAGAGCCCAGTAGATATCAGGAAAATGTTAAAACATGAATTGCTTTGGAGAAGGAATGTCAAGCAGCTCTAAAACCTGTTGAGTGCTGGGGTGGGTATGCAGCCTGGCAGTAGTTTCTGCCAGAGATGTAGATGAGGGGGCAGGCATAACTAGTGTATCTCCATCCCCTTCTTACTGAGGTCTCACTGAATATGCTTGGTAGCCATACCAAAGATGCCCAGTATACAGCTTCCTGGGCTGTAGATGCTCTCTAGGTTTGTTGTTTTGGGGTTTTGGGTGGTGGGTTTTTTTGTGTGGGTGTTTGGTTTTTGGTTTTGGTTTTTTTTTTTCCCATTTTGTAAATAGCAGAGACTTTTTGAGAGGCTGTATTCGATGCTCTATGGGGGACACTTCATCAGATATATGTCATATGACTGGGCTGGTATCTGTTACTCCCTGAAGAAGGAAGATGGAATCTGGATTATTACTAAAGATTGGGACAAACACACGTCACTTTCCACAAGGCAAAAAGCCTGGGGCAGTCATTGTTCCTTCACCAAGCTGGAATGCTGCTTTTGTGTGTCCTGCTCTTTATCTATAGTGATCCTTAAAGACTTCCTTAGCAGCAAAATCCATAAAAAGCTCTACTGCAAGGAGCAGGTGTTTGTATTCAGAGGTCGTGACCCAATCTTGTAGGCATTTGGGTCAGAAAGCAGCAAAAAGCATTTCTGATACCCCAGGCCAGGTTTTTGCTGTTTCAAAAGCTCATCCAACCAGCTGAGGAGAAAAATGCTGCTTCTGAAAAAAATGGGGAGGCAACTGGGGAGAAAATGCAGCATCTTTGCCCTATATTTGCAAATAATTTTCTGTCTCAAAATGTTAGATCATAGTAAGAAGAAAAAGACAAGTCAAAGAATAAGAGGGCAGCTTTGGCCAAATTTTTAGAAACATAGTGGCTTCTCCTAGAAAATGCTCTGTGGCCCCAGGGAATCCATGTCAGCATCAGCTTGTGCAGAAAAATAGAATTGCATCTAATTCTGCTGGACTGCTGGCTACCTGGTAGGAGAAATGTTAGCCCTTTCTTTTTTTCTCTTCCTGCAAGGTAGTCTTAAGATCTCTTGATAGCTCTCACCTGAAAATTAAGCAAAATCACTTTTTCCCAACAGACTGGAAATTAGCCAGTGTAACACACCCACCTATAAGAAGGGCCGGAAGGAGGGTCTGGGAGACTACAGCCTGTCAGTTTGACTTCGGTGCAGGAGAAGCTGATGGAGAACATCATCCTGAGTGCCATCACACAGTACATGCAGGACAGTCAGATGATCAGGCCCAGTCAGCATGGGTTTATAAAGGGCAGGTCCTGCTTCACCAACCTGCTCTCCTTCCAGAACATGGTCACCTGCTTAGCAGATGAGGGAAAGGCTGTGGATGTTGTCTATCTGGACTCTAGTAAACCCTTTGACACCGTCTCCCACAGCATTCTCCTGGAGAAACTGGCTGCTCATGGCTTGAATGGGCATACACTTCTCTGGATAAAAAAATCCTGTCTGGATGGCAGGGTCCAAAGGGTGATGGTGAATGGAGTTAAATCCAGTTGGCAGCCAGTCATGAGTGGTGTCCCCTGGGCTCAGTACTGGGGCCAGTTGTTTAATATCTTTATTGATGACCTGGATGAGGGGATTGAGTGCACCCTCA
>JANHGN010008154.1:4826-14913 GCA_024605025.1 Megaceryle maxima | reverse complement strand
TAAAGCATGTCCAAAGAAGGGCAGTGGAGCTGGTGAAGGGCCTGGAGCACAGGTCTTATGAGGAGCAGCTGAGAGAGCTGGGGTTGTTTAGCTTGGAGAAAGGGAGAGTCAGGGGAGACCTTCTAACTCCCTGCAACTACCTGAAAGGAGGTTATAGAGAGGTGGGGATTGGTCCGTTCTGCCAAGGAACGAGTAATAGAATAAGAAGAAATGGCCTTAAGTTGCATAAAGAGAAGTTGAGATTGGATATGAGAGAATTTCTGTACCACATGGGTTATGGGGCACTGAGTGGTTTGTCCAGGGAAGTGGTTGAGTCCTCATCCCTGGAGACATTTAAGAGTTGCCTAGGCATAATGCTGAGGGATATGGTTCAGTCAAGGTCTTCTCAGTGTTAGGTTAATGATTGGACTTGATGATCTTAAAGGTCTTTTCCAATCTAGGAAATTCTGTGATTGTGTATATGTGTGAGTTTGTAAACTCCCATCAATACCCTTCACTTTTTTCTTACCTCAAACTCTACTTTTGGAAATATTTCATCATATTGTTCTGAATGGCATATTAAAGTCCTGTTAATGGTGTGAACTCCTCTCTACTAGGTCAATATAAGTAGGATGTGGTATTATTCCTCCTGGTGGTCATATATATTATGTTGCTCTGAGAAACCTACTTTTATGATACACTGTGACTAAAAGTTGCTGTAAGGGTAGCATCAGTATGAGGCAAATTGTACTAGTATGTTTAACCTACATGCGTACTGTTCAGTCAAGCCAGGTTTTCACAGAGCTGAATATTAAGCATCTTCAAATAGATGGTGCAAGATTCAGAAAGAAGCTGGTGGATCATAGGATGAGCGGTGGGATATGCTTCTGGGATTCTTGTTACAAGTTCAACTGTGGCATATGCACAAGACTAGTTTCAACTTTCTATTTTTCCAAATTATTTTTGTTTTGGGTAAGAGTTAAGGCTATTTAAAAGCTAATATTTCTGTTGAGCATGTTATAGCCATATAGTATGTGATTTTCAGGCTTGTTCATACTTAATGTGCTACTTCTTTGGTAATCATGTGCATCAACAGTTCTTCTACACGTTAACATATTTTTGAGGCTGTGTGGGAGTTATGTGCTAGAGGGAGTAAATCTAGCTATGTATATAAGGTAAATTACAAATGTGGATTATAAGTGTGAGAATCAGGGACATTCCATACCAGAATACTTCACTTGAGTCAAGTGGCCTATTTGAAGAACTCCATTAGCTTGTAGTAATAGCAGACATTTATCCATTGTATGCATCAGCTGCTGGGGGGCTGAAATCAGACAAAGTTATCCAGGTGATGTACCTGCTCCTTCGTAAAAGAAGTTAATCCCAACTGTCTGATATCCATCCAGACTTAAATCAGCCTCCAGACTTTTTTGTATGCAGGCTGTTATCAACAACGGAACTGTGACCTTTTGGTGTCAAGTCTACTGACATCTTTCCTATGAATTGAAAGAGTAATGATGTTAGAAGGCAGCAGTCTAAGACACTGATCTTTAAGCACAAAAGCTGCTTATTGTTCATTTTCTCGTTTGCACTTGGAATGTGTTTTTGTTTGGCTGTAACTGGGAACTCATTCCAGTGTCTGCGAGACTCGGGAGCTTTGGATAGCTATTTTTGCATAGTTTTACAGGTAAGCCCATATAGTGAAATCTGTGTCCAATAAAAATCACTAAGAAAAAAAATTTCACTGAATTATCAGGAATTAAATTGGACCTTGAATTTCAAGGCAGTCATCCTGTGGCTTTTGCAAACTTAACAGGGGTATTAAAAAACAACAACAAAACAAGAAAAACCCCAAAAGCAACAACAACAACAACCACACACACAAAACCAACCAAACAAAAAAACACCCAAAACCAACAACAACAAACCACCCCCTCAAAAAACCAAAACAAATCCCAAAAAAACCAACCAACCAAAAAAAAACCCAAAAAACAAAACACACACACACAAAACCCCCAAAAAACCTGCTTGAGAAAATGACTGTAATCTCAAACCCTAAATTCTGATTTTTTCCTTAGCTGAGATTTCTGCTCAAGACTTTTGCATTAACCATAAGTAGATATGGTACTTTCTTGATGAGAGACAGCTCACTTGATGGTATTTTCCTCAACGTATTAATGTCAGCATAGCAGGGGTAAAACGATAATCTCATCTTATTTCTCTCCCTTTGCAGGCCCTCTACAATTCAATCAAGAATGAGAAGCTGGAATGGGCAGTGTAAGTATACTATGTAGAAATTAGAAGTTTAAAAATAGTACCTGTGTAGTAATCTGTTTATTTGTCCTGTGTCACCATCTGAGTGGGCCCCAAAGCCTGTAGAAGATAGCCAGCGTACGTAATGGACTTGCTTTTCTGTTAATGAATGACCTGGCAATTCTGCCTCATCTCTTTCTCCAGCAAGAGGAGTTGTTAATGATAGGAGCCAACTGCATTTGTAAGGAAAGAGGATGTTTCATTTAGTAGGAAACTTCAGCATGAAAAGTGGGAATTAAATCCTCTGTTGTTCTCTGACTGCATAAATAAAACAGAAGTTGACTTCTCTCTTTATCTTTTGGTACATTGTGTCAGAACCACTGAATAGAAACACACATCTTGGATTCAGTTTCCTGCCGTTGGTTTATTGTCTTTGTTTGTCTCCTGATTAACTATGGATAACTTGACAACAACCTAATATGAAAGATGATAAATTGGACCAAGTCTGATATCCCCCATCTGTAGCTGCTTTTGACAGGCTAACACTTGTTAACTATGGAAATACCACAGACAAGAAAGAGCTTCAATTTCTGATTGTGTTGAATTGACATTTCTCTGTGCTTAAGTTTCATGTGGTCTAGGTGTGCCAGCAAGGAGTAGAAGGGTCTGCTTTAGATTTTGCCACTTGAAGAACAGTGGATTTTTGTGTAAAAGAACAGGTGTTTACCTGCATGGATTCACATGTCTGAAACCTCACCTTCTTAAGAACAGTGTATATCTGGGATGCATGCTCCTGCGTATTTTGTGCTACAAGTCCTAATGACTTCCTTGCAGCCCCATAGACTTCTCATCTTCCTAGTTTTAAGTTCATCATTTGCAGATGAATTTCTTGTCAGTATGTGCAACCTCACTTTACAAATGCTGCTGCTCCTGACTGGGATTGCAGTGCCTGTTCAGAAGCATCTGGGATAATGTCAGATTAGTGAGGAAGATGTGCTACTAAGAGGAATCAACAAGACGTGCCATCTTTGATGAGCCTCATAAGAAGTGTGGTGGGAGACATTTTCCCAGACTGTGTCTTGGACCTAGAATACATGTGTGTGAATCCTACATGTTATAACACCAGAGCTATTTGCAAGACATCTTCTCACAGGTACTTTAGACCCAGCAGAATCCATTATGTGACTTTCCCAATGTTGGAATTTTCCATCAGCTCTTTCCAAGAGACCATACCGTGTCTAATACACTTGGGCAGCCTCCAGGTGGGAACTGGCTCATGCCTGGCTCTGCTCCTGTGAGCTTCAGTCAGGGTGATTTATGAAATAGCTTGCTCCTGTATAGGTAGTAACTGCTTCAGCATTTACATAGTCCAATCCATGTCCCTTGCTAATGAATTGTTTGGGGAAAAAATTGTAAGTAGGCTGGACGAGAGAGAATTCAGAATCCTCTTTAAATAAGGCTTTGGAATGTGGGTGCAAAGCCACCTCTGCCAGCAGAATGATTAATGGAGCCAATTGTCCATTCCAGTCTGAAACTCGGAGAGATAGCTGAGAGTGATGTGTCAATTACTTTCCGTGCTGAGAAACGAAGCTCATTCTAGGCATAGTCAAAGAGGTTGTCCCTTTGCCTTTAGGGCTGAGTGCTGGCTTGAAGTGGGAGTGTGAAGACATGTCTCCTCGCTTTCAAAGAGGTATGTGGTTGGCGTAATCACCCCAAGGAGCTCTGAGACTGCCTGAGCTAGAGGGAGGAAGCACATCAGTCTCTTACTCTGCTATCATGATCTGCAGAGAAAAATGGATAGGAGGGGGACAAGGTTGGTTTTGCTGTGATGGAACTGAGCAAGATCCCTCCCTCTTTTCCAGAGGTTATCCCTTTGATTCCCTAATTCAGTTGACAAGGGAAGAAGTGGGAGGTAAGGCAAAGGTGGAAATAGGGCTGAAAAACCCAGAATAAGCTCCTTCATGATGCTGACATGTTGAAGGAATGCCTTTCCTCCAACCAGAATCCCTTTGAGGATCTGACTCTTTTCATGAGCTAAGCAACAGCTAAAGAGTTGCTTTGGCAGTACGTTATTTAGTGAATTAATGACTGTCAATAAATTCACAGTCAGAGGAGGGTAGCAGTGATGCATATGATCTGAATGGAAGATATCTGCACAAATGGCACCCACATCTTAGCAAAAGAGTTGTTAGAATTGTTTGCTCTGTTGCAGATTTCCGGGGAAGTTTCAGGAAAGAGTCTGTTTTGCTGAGAAAGACAGCTTTTCTGCCCAGCTGCTACTTTATAATATGGAGACTACATTACTAAATTCTGCTCCCTGACATACATGGGTGTAGCAGAGAAACACGTCCTGAGGGATTGCTGTTGGGAGACAATACACTAACAAGCCGTAGGACAAGAGGAAGTGGCTTCAAGTTGTGCCAGCGGAGGTTTAGATTGAACATTAAGGAAAACTTCTTCACTGAAAGGGTTGTGAAGTACTGAAACAGGGTGCCCAGGGAATCTGTGGAGTCACCATCCCTGGTGGTATTTAAAAGGCTTGTAGATGTGGTGCTGAGACACGTGGTTTAGTGGTGACCTGGCAGTGCTGGACAGTTAACAGTTGGACTTGATCTTAAAGGTGTCTTCCAACCAAAATGATCCTGTGATTCTGTGATAAGATGGGGGAGGACTGCTACATTATCCTTATCTTACTAGTTGTAAGCTGTCCATTTCTAGTAGAATTACAGTCTGATCCAAAGCCCACAGAAGTAAAGGCTACTATTGACTCCAATTTTGTAGTCGAGAGAAATGACCTTAATCAGTATATGTGCTGCAGAGATTTCCAGTAGGAGTATTCATTTATCTTTTATGAACAGGGAAGCATGACTACAGCTCTGGAAGAGGCAACTGCATTATGGTTCTTTTTCTGCAATAGTTTCAAGTTCTCCAGAAAGTTAAAAGTGAATCCCATACTACAATCTGTATAATAAACAGATCTGACCTGGAATTTACCCTGAACTGGTGAATGTGGGACCCGGAATGCACACTCCTACTCAGCACTGCACCCCCCAAAACATTTTGGTTACTTTTCACAATAGAACTGCCAGAAGCATTCTGCCATTTACTTGTCTTGACATTTACTTTTCTTGTTATTTCCTCTTGCCTACCTTGTTGTTCAGTGTCCTGGGAGAGAAGTGAAAAGCAGTATGGGCAAACTAATAGTCAAAAATTCAATTATTATATCTTTAGTCCCGTTTCATATTTCCTCTCTGCTGCTTACAGTTCTAGATCTCTCCTGTCTGTTGGACTGTAGTCATTTCTTTGAACAGCAAGTGAAGCACTAAGTAGTAATTGGACTTCAGACCAATGCTGAAGTCATTGGCAGATGTTCCTACTGACTGCAGTGAAGCCTTCAGTTAGTCAAATGTATCCAGTTTTCAGTGTGCTGAGATCACTGGAACCACCCCAGGAGTGTATGTAGCCCCAGGAATTGTGTTGAAATTTCTTTTGCTGCTTAAATTTCCAGAAGGGTCTTGATACTTCCATGAGTTGTTTGTTTTTTTCATACTCGAATGGTAAACTCTTCAACTCTGATGTGACCCATAAGGTGAAATGGATTCAAGATCCTGTGAACATGAGCAGTGAGATTAAAAGAATTGGGCTCACTTATTTAGAAAAGGGAGCACTGACAAGAGGGACCTGAGTGTATTTTTTTTCAATGTGTAAAGGCTGTTGCAGGGGAGAAGAATATTAATTATTTTTGACACCCCTTATGAATGGACTTAAATTTGAAACAAGTAAAGTTTGGGTTCACCATTAAAAAATGCCTTCTAGCAATAGGCCTTTTAAACCAGGGCATAGGTTTGCCTAGACAAGCTATGGCAGTGCTTTCACTGGAGTTTTTTGTGAACTGGCTATTCCAGTCCAGAATGGCTTAGAAAGAGTGGATTCAGCTTTAGAGAGATGGATTTTCTGATCTCTTAACATCCCTTCAGTTCTATTGACTGTAATATTATGGCCCAGATTTTGTAATATGTAATATTACAACTATATTATGGCCCAGATTTTGTAAAAGTTTGGCTTTTGCACCAATCATCGTCCGCTTTAAGGAAAAGCTGAAGGAAAAAAAAAATATTTCAAAGGCACCAGAGCTAAATATGTTTTATTTGCATGATGCCTGCAGGGAGATGTGGTGGTGAACATTATTGTTATCCACTTTTTTTAATATTATGTCTTCTTCCACTTGAAGGTGATAGGAATAATAAAATAATAATTTAAAAATTGGTTGAACAGTGATCTAGAATTAACATATGAAATGCCCAAGTGCTGATTACAAAATTGCAAGAATCATATGGCTGCATTTGATCCAGTTGTATCTGGAAAGCTTTCAGTGTGATACTGTAGTTTTCAGGAGAATCACGTGGGTTGGTTTCTTTTGACTAGTAGGTGATACAGTTTTCTTTCCAGAACAGTTTAGTTGTGAACATGGTATATTCTTCTTTGTTTTTCTGTACTGCATGGAAAAATCATGTCCTTCCAGCCAAACCAGGACAGGTCTTTGAGACAGTCATGGTGGGAGAGAACCATTACCAAACCCTTTCTCTGTTTCCTCTGGTAAACTGTGATGTTTGGACTGGGGTAGTTATAAATATGTCTGTGCTGAAGCTCACCTTTTTGTGGGTCAAATCTGTGTGTTTGAGATGCAAACTCTTTCTGGTTGTCAGAGATCATGAATTTGGGAAGGAAAGCACTGCTGTGTCAATGCTGTGTCTTTAAGTGATTGAGCAAGCAGACCCTGTCTCTGGTGTGTTCATTCTGATGGGCAGCCAGTGCCATCATTGCTGCGCTGTCTGCAGGTCCTTCTCCAAAGAGGCAAGCTAAGGGAGGTGGAGCTGAAGGTCCTTGTTTTGGGAAACCTTGCAAGTACTATGTGCTGTAAGGAGAGTCTTGGAGAAACTCCACAAGTGATAGCCTTTTCCTGTCATCAGTACCCTTAAGAGCAGAGACACTAGTAGGTCCCACTTTTGGTGGATGGAAAGAGGATCTACCAGAGAGTTCACAGACATCACCAGAGGAATCACTTCTAGACTCAGTTCCAGGAAGGATCTCACTTTGCTGATCAAAGACAGCAAACATCTTGCAAAGATTTGCACAAACTTAAGTGGACCATCATGATGATATTTTGCTACTGAAATGTGTGTTTGAACCAGCATAGAGGTTTTTTTCCCTGCAAAGGCACAAGGATTATGCTATTTCCTGTGCCAAATGGAAAGGAGAGACACTGAGCCTGCCAGCCTGCCCCAGACAAGGACCTGAGCTCTGCCTCTGTGTGATCCTAGATCCATGACTCTGAACATAGCTGCAGAGAGACACTACCCATTGATTCTTAAACCTACATCACTGGTGGCCTTCACATGGGGGATGTTACAGGACTTGAATTATCTGAGATTCATTTCAGGATGAGGAATTAGTCACACCCCCCACAGTCTAGGGTTTCAAATAGAGAAATGTTTTGAGGTGTATGAATCCAGAGTCCAGCTGAATTTTCTGCACCTCTTCCTTCTTGCACCTGTATCCTACAGGCTGTTGAGGAATAAGCTCAAATTGTTACATAAAGCCTATCCAAGACCTACATATTCAAACAACCTTGGAGGGTACATAAGCAAAGGCTAGTATCTGAACTGTTTTGTTACTTCAAAACTCCTCCCAATCACCCTCCTTTTTTCTTACTCTTGATGAAGCAACATGGAATATTTGAAGAAGTGAGTCTCAGATCTCCTGTTTTTATTTCCACTGGTGTTTCATATTCAAGATCAGAGGGAAATGGAGGCTCCTTTTATTTCTATTTTCTCAGCTGTTCATGCCTTTCTCATTCTTTGTAATGAGTCCCCCTTGCCTCTCTGGTTCCTTTCATTGCATCTTATAGACTGGCTTGTGCGTCTTGACCTCATGCATCTTGTCAGAGCACTCAAGTCTCGCAAGTGCCTGAGGCTTCTGAGTCTCAAGGATGTCCCATTTTCCATGACAGATTAAAGGACCAATTAAAGGTTTGTTCAATGCTACCAGCAGCTATGACAGCAGATGCCATTTTGACCTTGCTTGCCCTGTCTGCATTAGTCTTTTCAAGAATTCCTGTTTAATAGCTGCCCCAGATGCTGAGCTTGAAAGCACTGTCCCCAGTGCTAGTGGTTTCCAAGATCCTGAGGACTGCTTACAGCACCTGTAGCTGCTTGGGTAAGGGCAGTGGTAGTTTCCCACAGGACAGCTCATCAGCACAAGTTAATTCATCACCATAGCTCTAAAGGAGATAGCTTATTCCAGAAAAAATGCTAAGCCATTTACTGCAGTAGGTCTCAGCTGACAAGAAGAAATCTGCTGTGTCCTTGGCTGAGATCCCACAATTCACAAGGCATTTCTATATGACAAATCAGTGCTTGTGTCCTGTGAGAGATTTCAGTATGGTTTAGGTACCAGAAACTTGTGTTGAGAGAATTTGCTCCTGGAATGGATACATATCTGAGAAACAAGTGCCACAAAGTGATCCAGACTTGCCAGCATCTAGTAAGTGTGTTAGACGCAGGAAGGATGGGAACAACCAAAGTTGTCAGAAATTCCTACACTTTTTTCAGTTGCAGAGGCCTTCAGCCAAAGCATGCAGCAAGGAATTCTTACTGCTTTGACCAACAACCAGTTTTTTGCAGATGTCTCTGTTCTGGAGTGGGAAAACACATCCCAGTAGGCTGAAAGATGCCAAGACTCTTCTCCCTTACACGAATCAGGTCTTCAGGTAAAAGTTTTGTTCCTCTTAATTAGAAGACCTTGCAGGACAGCACCATGAAGGTATGGTGCACCCTCTTGGCTACATCTCAATAACTAAATTGAATGTCTGGCACCTCTGTGTGACTCTTAGGCCAAATGTTGATGTGTAGCCTCCATATCCATACTATTGAAAAGTTTTATGCTCCAGAAGGTGATGCTTGCCTCTCTACTGTTTGTTTGGGTGGTCCTTGACTCTACTGTTTCCTAAATGGTGGCTGTAAATTGGGAGTGTGCTGGGCTGAGACCATACCAAGAAATAATATGAGGTGATCGAAGTCAAATGCCTGGGAACATTCCCTGGCATTCACTAATCACAGAATGTTAGGGGTTGTAAGGGACCTCTAGAGATCTTCATGTCCAAGTCCCCTGTTAAAGCAGGTTTACTTAGAGGAGGTTGTCCAGGTCTGCATCCAGGCAAGTTTTGAGTATCTTCCAGAGAAGATGACTCCACAACCTCCCTGGGCAGCCTGTTTGAGTGCTCTGTCACCCTCACAGTAAAGAAGCTTTTCCTTAATGTTCAGATGGAACTTCTGTGTTCCAGTTTGTGCCTATTGCCCCTCATTGTGTCACTGAATACCACTAAAAAAAGTCTGTCCCTGTCCTCTCAACACCCCCCTTTAGATACTGATAAACATTTATAGGATCCACTCTGTCTTCTCTTCTCCAGGCTGAACAGAGCCAGGTGTCTCAGCCTTTCCTCACAGGACAGACGCTTCAGTCCCCTTATCATCTTTGAAGCCCTCCACTGGACTCTCTCCACTATTTCCTTGTCTCTCTTGAACTGGGGAGCCCAGAACTGGACGAAGTACTCCAAGATGTGACCTCACTAGGGCAGAGCAGAGGGAGAGGAGAACCTCCCTCAACCTGCTGGCCACACTCTTCTTTAGGCATCCCAGGATACCATTGGCCTTCTTGGCCACAAGAACACGTTGCTGTTCCATGGATAACTTACTGTCCACCAGGACTCCATGGTCCTTTCACTGTAGAGCTGCCTTCTAGCAGATCAACCCCTAACCTGTACTGTGGTCTGGTGTTATTCCTCCCCAGGTGCTGG
>JANHGN010008153.1:19362-34806 GCA_024605025.1 Megaceryle maxima | reverse complement strand
CACAAGATCCAGCAGTGGCCTTGGTCTGCATATCAATCCTTGGTAGTAACTCTAAACACGGGGTGTTATCACTGCTCTCAGCAGACACTGTCTGTGAAAACCGGCTGCTAACTTCAGAAAGTTCTGTTAGTTAGAAGTAGTGAACTGAAAAATAAAATCACTGAACAAAATTAGTTCTGTTTTCACTCAAACCAAGACACATATAAAAAAAGAACATAATTGTCTTCTCACTCACTCACCCTTTTTCTCCTTTGGTCATGTTGTAGTTGCTATCACTGCACTGCTATCTGCTTCTAGTCTGAGTCACTCACACTCTGCAGTTTGACACCAGTCAATACTGTTTTGAGACTGGGATCTTCTGTTAGCTCTGTTTACAATACAGAACTAAATCAGATATCTGTCAGCAGTCTGAAAATCCATGGTCTAGCTGTAGTCATTCACCTGCATGTGCATATGACACTCCTGAAGTCCTATAAAAAGACTATAACAAACTACTTCAGTGAACCATAGTTCTGAATAAGAACCGAAAAAGAAGTTAGGCTCTGAAATGTAATCAATTACAGAATAATGAATATGTGGGAATGTAATTAGTGTTCAAGTCAAATATGGAAGAATTGTTTTTTTGGATTAATGTCCAATTCAATTTTCATAGTTTATTTCAACCTTGGTCTCCTGAGATGAGACTTCCTTCAGAGCTGCCAAATGAGATGTCTTGTAATTTATTTAGGAGATAACAAGTACTTGGGTTGGATTTGAACTGGAGCAGAGATACTGAAAACAAAGATGTTTTATTAACGGTAATTTCCTAAAACAAAAGTACCCACATTTATTATATGTATACTATGTAAATGCATATGTATATTAAATGTTCATCTGTTGGCTCTTGGGACTACAGAATAGGGTCTGGGATTTGTGAAGTAAATTGTACTGCATAATATCCAAACCTTAGCAAAATATTAAGATGATCTTTTTCCAGAAGAACTATATATTGTGTGCTGACTAGTATCATCTGTAATAAAATAAATCCCATTGAATGGAATCTGGTAGGTTCTAAATGATGTCTGTTTTTCTAAACAGTTTGAAAGATGTTGTCATCAAGTCTGTTAACTGCAAACCCCATCTTTTACCGTGTCACTATTCTTCAGAAGAAGAGCAAAAGCAAAACCAATCAAGCTTCTCTTTTTCTAGGAGTCCACAGATATCCATGTCTTTCAGGTCAATAACTTCTCTAACTGGAAAAAATGTAATAGAAAAGAAAATTTATAACCAGCTGCCTCTTTTGACTGAGCAATTCAGTGAGCAGACTGTTGGGCATGCTTCCTTGAAAGAGTATGTAGCCTTTATCCTGCAATTGGTTCTGCATGGACAGGTTCCACTTATGTGTAGTTGTGTAGTTCTTTGCTGGTATTTCTGTTGCTTTCTAGGATTTTAGAGATAATGGGCTCAGACAGGGCTCATGAATCTTCTATAAGAGTTGTAATTGCAGGATTGGGGTTTTTGTTGTACTTTCCTTCACCTTCTGTGTCTAAATGTGCATAAACCTTCTTGAAACTGTTGTAAACACAGTTTATCTGCTGTGCTTTAGCAGTACAGCACAGACATTACTACAAGAGGCAACCTGCAAATTTGGTTGATATGACTTGGGAAACACTCAGGTTGCTAAGACACAGAGAAACCTTTGATTCCATGTCCATATCATGTCGTATATGAGATAGCTACAAACTTGCTCAGATATTTTCCACAAACCTTTTTTTTTTTTTTTTTTTGAAAGTAATATTTCATGTTTAAACAAATACAAGAATGGAAATTCCAGGAATCTTTCAAGAATTAATAATACGTACCAGGTAGTTATAGTACAGAGAAAGCTCATTTTGAGTGTTAATGCTCAGTAAGTAGCTCTCTAACAGATTTTCATTAAAAGATGTCTTCAAAAAATTGTTTGTGTTAAATACATAATGGATAACATTGTCTAAATATTTATTTTACAGATTGTTTTCCTCCAATTAATTTTCATAAGGAAGATTCCAAACCTATCCCTTCATAGGAGAAAGAAATAGGTGTGGATTTACAAAAGACAGAAAAAAATTTGTTTGCCATGCCTGTAATGATTTAGTTTCAGTTTCATTAAAAGCATATCAGAAATACTTTCAGTAATCACAGAAACACAGAATGTCAAGGGCTGGAAGGGACCTTGAAATATCATCCAGTCCAATCCCCCTGACAGAGCAGGATCACCTATATCAGATCACACAGGTACGCATTCAGGCGGGTTCTGTATATCTTCAGAGAGAGAGACTCCACAACCCCCCTGGGCAGCCTGTTCCAGTGTCTGTCACCCTCATAGTGAAAAAATTCCTCCTTATGTTTATGTGAAACTTCCTATGCCTCAGCTTCCACCCATTACCCCTTGTCCTATCATCAGGCATCACCGAGAACAGAACAGAATGGCCTAGGTTGGAAGGGACCCTAGAGATCATCTAATCCAACCTCCCTGTCATGGGCAGGGATGCCTCCCAACTAGATCAGGGTACACAATGGAATGTAATTGAATTATAGAGCAGGAAATCATAACTTTAGGTCATAGTACTAACCAGCGCTCAGGAACTCAAAACATTTTCACTTGCTTTTTTGCTTTTTTTTGCCATTGCTTTCAAAAGACTCAGGCTGTAATAAGGATATATCTTTCATCCCAATTCCATCTTGCTTTCTGCATTATAGTTCATTGCAGAGTATGCCTAAGAACTGTTGCAGTAATTTAAAGGCAAAAAAAAAAAAAAGAAGTACCACATTTTTGAATGAATTCTAGGGTTACAAATGCTAGTGCCCTTAGCTAATGACTTAAACAATACATTTTAGTAGCCAAAAACTAGTGAAAAACAGGGAACCTATTCCACATGTACATATTCTATGCCAAAAGGATATAAGGAGGCAAATACATTACTATGGCATCTCTCCATCAGCAAAGAATCCTCTTTGACTGAAATAATCCTTCAGTGTCTGTTAAAATGGCTTTATGACTTTAATATACTGGAGAATTAAGACCAATGTGAGTCTGGAGATTTGAACAGTAAAACCTTTCCAGATAAAAAAGCTTCTACAATTTATCAGCTTCTCTCAGACAAAAGACCTCTATTATTTTTTCAAGAAATAAACAAACAAACAAACAAAAAACCCAAAAACCAACCAAACAAAAAAAAAAAAACAAAAAAAAAACAAAAAACCACAAATAAAGGAAAATAACAGCAAAAGGGGAAAAAACCCCCAACATTTTGCATTTTAATTTTTCATTTAAATTTTCATTTCACCTTTTTATTTTGGGTATGTGATTCAAAGCTTCAGTTCAGTACAAGAGGTCCTTAGGGAGAAGAGCTTTTCTCAGAGATGTTCAGAATGGTTTGTTCATCATTCAAATACTGATGAAATGTGTTTACTTGCCCACAAAGAGACTATATAGACATTCATGGGTTTTTTTTAATAAATAAATAAGTAAATAGGACTCTGAACAGAAGAATGAGTGCAGCAAGGGTAGCAAACAAGATGCTAGTTTGCATTGATAGAAGCAGCTGTTTTAGATGTGATGCACCTTTGCACTGTTTTGAATAGATTGAAATGTGAGTTTTTAATTTGAAACTTGAAATTTCTTTTAATTTCTGCTTTGGACAAAGTTTGAATTCAACATATCTAGGAGACAGAAGTTCAAGATACTGTTCTATAAACAAAGAAAGAAAGTCCACTGTGTGTTTCTCTTTATTATGTAATAGCAAGTTTCAAACTTTTGGTATTTAAAATATATTTAGAATCACTTTAACAGATTTAAGCAGTTCCATGATTTTTTTTCCAGTAAAAACTAATACTGCAAACCTAAAATACATTTCAGGGAAAGTACATTAGTCACCAAAGTAATACAAATTAATTAAGCCCCTTTCATACTACTAGTTGTGGTTGAGTTATTATGCTGCTCATTTTCACAAAAAGTTTTGGTTTGTAACATCTTGTCAGATGCCACCACTATTTGAACCACACTACTCTGAATGCAGCCCTTTTAGCTCCTATCAAGACAGCTTACATTCAGGCAACAGTTGTACTAGAGAAGCAACTATCACAGTAAAGACTGAGCCTTCAAACATGACACAAGCCTCCACACAAGTCAGGACACAACCTTAGGGCTTTAGGCAAGTATTCAGTGGGTGCTGCAGCTTTACTGGTATTCACACCCTAACCGTTAGGTTTGAGTTAACACTGGTCAATAAATATAGGTGTCTGTGTGTCCTGAATCACTCACATCTGACTATATTTTTGAAATAAAGTAATACTGAGCCTCTTGGAACCAAAAAGAGCCTGACTGACAACATGTATGTATATAAAAATACTTTTTCCACAATGTAATTACAGTTTAAATGGAGACAAATACTATGAAAGAGTAATCTTCAAATATAAAACCCCCCTATTCTCTTTGTAAGGAGTGTTACTTTACCTTGCTACAGTAATACCTGCACTTATGGGTGATCAGCTAGAAGTGTATGTATAACTTCATTCCTTTCCATTCATGTTTAGACCACTGTTACAGTTACTACTCTGGGACAGTTATAATGCAAGTGTATCTTGGACATAACTGTGATAACTTTGCACTCAAAGCAGGCTAAGCACTCAAATAACAAATATGTACTCACTTTAAAATCACTGAAACCAGAGTAGGTAGTTTAACATTAGACTGGATACATTGAGACAATGCTTCAAGACACAGTGGTGTAGGCATATCCTTTATACATAGTTCACGATTACAACCACTCTTATTGATCTGATGAAAATGAGCTGAAAGCCTTGGGAAGAAGGAGCTGAATGTTTCCAAATGAAATATGGCCCTGTTACAAAGTTATAGATCAGAAGTGTTAAGTTTAAAGGGCTTTTAAATATTTCTTTCTGAAGAAAATACAGAATCAGTGGAGAAATAAAAGAAATTATGTGATTTAAGTTATTAAAAAGGGGTTATCAAGAGTCAAAGAATATAAAAATAAACTGCAAATATTACAAATACACAGAATAACCTATAAAAAACATGACAATAGCTATTTGTATTTCTCTCCTACAGTGTTAACAAATACAGATTGATGCATTCTATTTCTTGTGATAAAACCAACTATAATGGCTGAAATGGTCAATTGTTAAAAGCATCATTTGTCAGGTCTGAATTCTAAGGACCAGCTGCCTTTTTATCTGACAGAGAGACTCTGCAGTTTTAGGAAAGAAATGAGGATGCAGTCATCAGAAACCACAGCATCAGAGGGCAGATTGGTACACAATGGAAGTACAAAATACACTTGCAGGTTGTGGTAGCTGTTGTCCAGAAAAAAACAGTGGCAGTTGTGCTGAATATAGGTGAGATGGAGAAATGAGCTTTAGTGGCTGCAAAAAGCCTGAGTTGTGTTGAGTCTGACACACATTTTGTTTTCAGATTCATTCTTTTTAAAGAGAGAGAGTAAGATGGGGAAAGTGAAATGAAATTTCAAATGTCTCCAAGGAAATTTTTATTTAGCAATATGTGTTTTCCTCATAATTGAATGTTGCCAGAGAGAAAGAAAGGGGAAGATGAAAAATAGAGAAAACTGGGAGTATCACTAGCATCACCTATTCCTGTATGGTGAAGGTGTATCAATGGAGAAATGCAGTCTTTCAGTGAAGCAATGGAATTTCAATGTGATTATAGAGCAGGAAAAAGTGTAGCTAATAGCTATGCCAGACGGAGCTTCATCTGCAGGGGATTTGCTTTAGAAAAGAGAAATTATTGGTAAATATAGGCTCTGTCTTTTTAAATTTAAGATCTTGGGAAATATTGACATCCAGTTTTGATATTTAAGCAGAAGAAACAATTATCTTGAGGGATAAAGGTGATAGGAGTGTTAATTTGAGCAGAGACATCAAAAGCTATTTTCATGTTAATCAAGTCAGCATCAGCAAAGCCTCCAAAGGCAGTGTACCTCAGCTGAAGTTCCTACATAAACAAGAACAGGTTTCTGCCTCCTGAATGCTTGAGTGCAGAGCTGTATGAAACTGAACCTTTTTAAAATATAATCTTGAGCTGTGGTGTTGATGAATGAGAAAGAGATGAGTTGTGGAGTAAAAGATGGATCCTATTCTTAGATATGATTGTGTTTCTGTAAGCAGGAAGACTTAAAAAAAATGAAACAAAAATAAACAAACAAACAAGCAAAAAACCACACAAACCCCCAAACAAACAATTAAACAAAACAAAAAATAAAATAAAAGACCAAAACAGTACAAAGTAAACCAGAGAGAAATTACTGAAATTAGCTTTTCTTGACATTATAGTATAGCAATAGATATTAGTATGTTGAAAAACACAGGCACCAGAAAAAAGTGAAAAGAAAACCAAAAGCCATTGAATGACCAATAGAGTTGGATTGTTTCATAGTTTCATACAGTCCCAAGAGTCATAAATCTAACACTGACTTCCACTCAAAGGTCCTGATAGGAGCCATGGAACAGGGGCATTATAGACAATGTTTGGAAAAAGTTCTTCACCAGAAGGGTTATCAAGCACTGGAACAGGCTGTCCAGGGAAGTGGTTGAGTCTGTTCCTGGAGGTATTTGAAAGATATGTAGATGTGGTGCTTAGGGACATGGTCTAGTAGTAGATTTGGCAGTGTTTGGTTTATAGTTGGACTCAGTGATTTCAACAGTCTTTTCCAACCTAAATTATTTTATGTTTCTAACTTGCTTGGTGTAATACACATACTAGCAGAACAAGAGCATACACATCCATTTTTACAGATATAATCATAACCTGTATCATTAGATTGATTGTGACCTTGCTGTTGTCAACACTGAACAAATATCCCTCTGTTCACAGGTTCTACTAGAAATGTAACTCAGTATGGCCTTGGGGATGGTTCACTCCTGTGGTGACACAGGCAATTACTACAAGCACTTCATGTAGTAACATATGATCTGATTTTATCTACTTGGCATTACAGGTACATTGGCAGGTAGTGATTCTTGTTCTAAAACCCAAAAATGTATGCCCAAATGAGAGCCCAGCCCAATCAGTTCAAAGTGGAATAAGGTGGACCCAGGTGAACAGGGCACTTGCTGCATCCTGTGACATGTCAGGTCTGCACCTGACAGATTAGGCATTATGTGCAACTGGTCTGAAGCTTCTACAAAGCACTCAGAATTACATTTGGTGTCTTTACAAGAGGGGTGATTGTTTTCATTCTTCATTTTTAACTTGTTAATGTGTCAGAACAATCCACATGTATTCATTAGTCTCAAAGCCTTAAGTCAATCAGCACTACTGTGGTTTCCATCATCTTCTCGCCCCTGTCAAAAATGCTACAACAAAGAAAATATAACTTTTGTTTTCCATCTCATTTTAGATCTGGGCAGTCTGAGATACATGGATGCAGACAGGTATCACCTGCTTGGGTAATGCCCCCAGGCAGGCTATAGCCAGTGATAAATGACCACAAAGAGACTGCAGCAAGTACTGCTTCCTCATCTAATCATATATCAATCTCCCAGCAGGTCTATACCTTAAAATAGCCACAAGCACCTTGACCCTACATCTCAGAGCATGCAAAGTACACTCTTGTTTCCATGCCATATGCAGTACTGCACTATACTAAGAGATATTAAGAAAAACAAGAATCCGTGCAAGTCAGTTCATGATCTAGTTGCTAAATATTTGCAGACACATTAAGGCTGTCCTTGTTTGAGTCAGAAAAAAACTAATTCTGTTCAGTGATTTTACTTTTCAGCTAAGTGTCTTCTAACTAACTCCACTTTCTGAAGTTAAAAGCATATTGTCACAGGCAGTGTCTGCTTCTAGCAGTGATAACATCCCATGTTTAGAGTTAGTACCAAGGATTGGTGTGCAGACCAAGGCCACATTAGGGGTGTAGAAAGGAAAACATTGCATATGCGGAGAGAAGTGGACAAGAGGGGTGACCCTAAACTGGACAACAAGGTATTCCATCCCATATATGTCATATTCAGGGATCATAAGGGCCAATCTGTCTTCTTCAGTGGACAGCATCCAAGGAGGACTCTGTCTCTTCTGCCTTTGAAGCTGATCCATGCGTTCCTGAATCCAATTCCAGAATCCAGTTCCCAAATCTAGTTCCCATCTTCTGTTGGGCCCAGTTTGTGGCTTTCCTGGTGCCTGCTCCACAGCATCAGTGGTGACAGCAATGTAACTGCCACCAGGGGGCTGGGTTCAATAATGGTTTTGTGTATATCTATATATATTCCATATTATTATTTTAATTGAATCTGGTTTATCTTTCTTTTCCAATCCATAAGTGTCTCTCCCTTATTCCCTTTCTCCTCCACTTTGGGGAGGAAGAGGATTTAATAGAGAGCATCTGTTACAGGTCTACAAAATGGCCCTGCCCCTAAAACTTGACAAAGACTTCCATACATTGTACCTGAACAGAAATTCAGTCAGGATATTGAAGCTAATAAGTTTTTGTGTAGATCAAAAGGTCTTTGCTTAGTTATTAATACCTATTGGTGAGAACCTACAATGAATATACAATGCATCAAAATATGCCTACTCTATTTTACCATGGTAAAGTTTAGTCCTTTAGAAAATAAAGGAATGCAATTTGGTTAAAGCATAATCATGTGCAAATGTTCCCATATGTTAAGACAGAATGATGGTCTATAAGGTAGTGTTTAGAAACATTAAATATATATTCTAAGACAAACACAGTTAATAGTAAAAAAAATTAAAAACACTGACAGTGATAAAAAAGTCATCCTATATCTTTCTTAATTTCTTTTTAATTTCCTATTTCTCCCTCTATGTAATTAAAAAAAATAGATTCTGTGTTTTTTTTAAATACCCCAAGCTTGTTAAAAAGGGAGCCAAGAGAACTGATGATGCACATATCTGTAGGGAAGCATAAGGGTCTATTCTATTCTCTGGAGAGAAGAGGGTATAGATGCTTTGGGGAAAAAGATATATGAAGAAGTTACAAATCTGAATGTTTCTTGTTTGGAGATATAGTGTAACTTCAGTAAAAAAGACCCTGTAAACTAATTTTTCCTTTACAAGAAGAAAAAAGTTCAGATACCACTGGAATATTGAGCCAGACTGGGACATAAACAGAGGTGGCAAGTATATTGGCAAATCTAGGTCATATACCAAATTTTACTTCTTTTTCACCAAAAAATAAAAAGTGTCACTTTAGCATTTCTTAATTCTCAGTGCTTCATCTAAAATAACTGCCAGTGTCCTCTGAGTCTCGGGTAGGAGCAAATGAGATTGGAGATCTTTGTATGTTCCCAGCCCATATCCAGGCAATGTTGTCAAAAGGAACATCTCTGCATTAAAAATAAATTTATTCAATGTCTTCCTTCAAATGTCTGCCCATAATATATAATATTAATATATATAATACATATAATATATACATGGGCCTATATATATGCTCATATATATAACTTATTCTATATTGTCCAATGGTGCCATGTCCAGCTGGAGAGCTATAACTACGGGAGTCCCCCAGGGATCAGTGCTGAGACCGGTCCTGTTCAACATCTTTATCAGTGACATTGATGAAGGGACAGAGTGTCTTCTCAGCAACTTTGCTGATGACACAAAACTGGGAGGATTGGCAGATATACCTGAAGGATGTGCAACCATCCAGTGGGACTTGGACAGACTGGAGAACTGGGCAGAGCTGAACCTAATGAGGTTTAACAAGGATAAGTGCAGAGTCCTGCAGCAGGGGAAGAATAATAAAGTACACCAGTACAGACTGGGAAGTGATCTTCTGGAGAGCAGCCCTGTGGAGAAAGACTTGGGAGTCCTGGTAGACAACAAGTTCTCCATGGAACAGCAATGTGCCCTTGTGGCCAGGAAGGCCAATGGTATCCTGGGGTGCATTAAGAAGAGCGTGTCTAGCAGATCAAGGGAGGTTCTGTTCCCCCTCTACTCTGCACTGGTGAGACCTCACCTGGAGTATTGCATCCACTTATGGGCTTCCCAGTTCAAAAGAGACAAGGATCTGCTTGAGAGAGTCCAACAGAGGACTACAAGGATGATGAAGGGACTGGAACACATGCCTTAGGAGGAAAGGCTGAGACACCTGGGGCTCTTTGGTCTGGAGAAGAGAAGACTGAGAGGGGATCTGATAAATGTTTATAAATATATGAGGGCTGAGTGTCAAGAGGAAAGGGACAGCCTCTTCTCTCTTGAGCCCTGTGATAGGACAAGGGGGAATGGATATAAGCTGGAGCACAAGAGGTTCCACATTAACCTGAAGAGGAACTTCTTTACTGTAAGGGTCACAGAGCACTGGAATGGGATCCCCAGAGAGGTTGTGGAGTCTCCTTCTCTGGAGATTTTCAAAACTTGCCTGGATGCGTTCCTTAGTGACCTTTGCTAGATTATATGATCCTGCTCTGGCAGGGGGGTTGGACTCGAAGATCTGCAAGGTTCCTTCCACCTCCTGACACCCTGCAATACTGTGATATATATATGTATTTAAATCTCTTGAAATGACACAGAATATAAAGAGGAAAGTGAAAACATTAAGGAGGAAACTGGGAAGGTTGAAATGCTTTTGAAATACTTTTATGGGAACAGACAGATTAGTGTACAGTGACATAGATGCCAGCTGATGTAAGGCTGCATTGTGATGCTTTGTGTCCTTGCTCCATATGTTTCCCGACTGTCTACAGAAATCTACAACCTACTTAACCCTGTCTTAACAGAGTTGGACAGACAGTGCTAAAACCAACTTTCTGAACCTTTTGAAGGTTTTCTAGTAGGTAATTCTTCTCCAGTGATGAGTTGCTTCAACCATTCTGTTTTTTTTCTGAGTGATGAATTCACTCAGAACAGTTTATAAGTACATGAAGATGACCATTTCAAGAAGCATGTGTGTCACATATGCCCACTCCCCCACATCAGAAAAAGAAAATGATACAAATACAAAGATACAAAAACCAAAACCAACAACCATCACAACAAAACATAAACCACCAGTATTTTCTTATACCTTTAACATTTTCTACCTGTAATAAGATACACAGAGTCTATAAAACTCATTGTATATGAATTATCATAGAACAGATATATTGGAAGAGATAAAATGTTAACAGGTGTGAGATGATTTTCCCATTTTCTCATACCTATTTCTAATTTTTGATCCTAAACTTCTAAGTCATATTTTTCATAATTCCCTAAGCTAAGGTAAAATATTTTAGCTAACCAAGTATTTATTTTTGAGACTATGGTACTGCTGACTCCCTCTTCAGATCAGGCATTCACAGAAACAAGTCTTGTATCCTTTTCTCAAAGTAATATGTACTGCATTCTTAAAATACAATGCCCAGGGCATATATATTTAGTAATCTTATAGCAGTAGCATACAATTCCTAGGTTAAAAGGAATGGAATTCTTTGACAGAGAAAGCAGTAGTAAAGAATAAATGAGAAACTATATCTTATGAAAGATCACTTTTATAAAACACAGAATTTTATTCTTGTTTCTTCATACCTATACTTTGAAATTCAGTACTTATGAATAACCTTTGGATCACTTTTGAGAATGGAGAGTTAATCTAAAACTATTCAGGCATTAAATTCATCTCCAACCTTGGTAGTATATCTAGATGTGCAATATTGCAAGGCTGGAGTCTAAATATATTGCAGAAGCTCTGTAAAAGTTCTGCAAAATATAGGTATATGAAAGATGATACAAAACTGAAAATCTGCACAATAGCAAGTCAATTTGCTGGTGTATATAAAAACTTAGATTTCAGAATGTCAAAAAAGATTTCAGAATGTGCAAAAAAAATAATCTGAGTGAAACTTCATATGCTTGGATTTTATGACAGAAAAGATGTAAAATCTATACAAACTGAAGTGGAAAAATGATGTGTATTCTGTTTAATTTTTATTGAACTACACTGATATGTGGTGGTTTACTGAGAATAAAAAAATAAAATACTTCAAGCAAAGTCAAAATAATCTGTTCTTTTCTACAGAATGTGATTGATTCTTGGTGAACCTCTTTAGGTGGCCCAACAGCCATCACAATCTGCCTTCAGGATTCAGGAAAAGGGAACTGAGGTTACTCTTCTTTTTAGTATGACGATATTTGGATGAGAAAGAAGAGACTGATGTCTGATTAGTTAATTTGTTTGTCAGTTTTACATGTTGGTACTAACCATGTGAACTGACATAGGAATGAGAAAGGGTTTTGAGCTGGCACCAGCAAGAGGCAGTGTTTCACTGCATTTGGATGCATGCTACCCCAGTGCAGGCTTCACTGTTGAAAAGCCAGACACTTGCCAGCAAGATGAAGCCCTTACATTTTATAAGTCCTTCTGAGCATTATGAGCATTAAAGCAGTTCTCATACTGATAACAAAGGTTAAGGCAATCATCTCTTTCCCTTTGCAGATAAGGACTTGAAAACTGTCTTTGCAGTGTCTCTTTTCAGTGCCACACACAAAGATTTCTGCAGCCTGAAGTTTCTCTTGGTTTAAATGGTATTTATCAAATAGAAACACATGTATAAAGCCGGCAAGTGAACATATGCTGCATTTCAAAAAAGAGCTTGCTTCCCTTTTGCTTTGATGCTGGTATTCCTTAACATAAGTATTTTTATAATATTCACAGGAATGAAAACATGCTAAAGGAGCTTTATTGTTTCAGCTACCATTGAACATTAAAACAAATACATTCTTAATCATACTGGTTTATGCACACTCATAGTCCCTTCTGAAAAAAGGACAGAATGGCCTGCATTTGCACAGTGCTGTACTATTCCTAATTACAGTTTACATATACTGATGTTGTGAAATCTCTTCGGGAATAGCTTTTAACAAATTATGAATATCTAGGTAAACCTCCAAAGAAGAGTGAACTCAATCCTTAATGACTTTGGCACATTAACTTAACTTTGCAAACCACCTATGTTTAACAAAAGGTGTGGTTGTTTTTTTGTTTTGTTTGTTTTGAATGTGATGTATATGACTGTTCAAGTGCTTTTCCCACAATTTCTGGTAACACTTCTGATACTACGCTTTTGTTCTTTGACTTTCCCTCCAGAACATTGTTCTTTTCCTTCTTCCTCTCCTGAACTACACATTATTTTAAGAACATTATCATGAGCGCCAAGCACCAAGCTCCAGTTAGAATACAAGGACTAAACCAAATAAATAAAAAAGGTAAATAATTTCATCTGTATTAATATTAAATATGAGGGACCAGATCCTCTGATCTCATCTTTTCAGCTGACTAAGCTTCATTGGAAACAACTACAGTGTTTTAAATTATTACCATAGGTATGATTTAACAGTGAGGGTTAATCACTGTTCTGTTATTCACCTCAAATAGTGGTTGAATGTTACTTTGTAAACATTACAAAGTTAGCAGTGTCTACTGTTTTTTAGACACTTCATCTCTAATCTATCTTGCTCCAAACCTTAGTCTTCCTTGCAAACTTTGGAAAATCCTATCCTGTACAGTTAGATATAAAATCAAGAGTAATTTGAAGGAAGATGGATTGGATATTAGATTATACTAAATTTGCTCCAACAGGCAAAGAGTCATCCTAATTTATTTCAGATGGTAGAATTTCTTCTAGCATGCCAATTTTTATACATTTTTATGTACTAAAATCAAAGGAGTCCTGCTTAAGAGGGACTGCAGGAAAGTAGTGTTCCTTTTGCATAATTTACTTATGCATTTTGTTAAGGTGAAAAATGAGAAGAATTATCTAATTTTCCCTAGTGCACTTTAGAAGTCAGACAATAGTTACATCTACTTAGTACCACTTTTTGAGCTCGTTAGTCACTTTTAATTCTGTCAAAGGTATAATTGGGTTAACATTTACTTGAGTTAAGACTGCAGGTGACTGAACACAGTCAAGCTGCCCAGGACTTTTACAGACTTTTCCACTTACATAAAACTCCATAACTGATTATAAGTCTACTCTTACATTACTCTGATTATGATGTATGTTAAAACCAGAGACTGAATCTGGATAAAATCTGAAACATAGAATAAAATCCTCTTCTGTAAATGTAGCCATTCTCACAAAAAAAAACAAGCAACCAACCAACCAACCAAAAACGACAACAACAACAAAAAAACAAGCAACAGAAGACAATTTAAAATTTCTTTGAAATTAGCATTCAGAAAAAAAAAATAGTTAAGTGACATCAAAAAAACCCCCTCTTAACATCTTTTCACAGAATCACAGAATTGTAGGGGTTGGAAGGGACCTCTAGAGATCACCTATTATATTTCCCATTATAATCTCAGACTCCAATGGAAAGAGGTAATTCTATGTGTTATATTGATAAGGATGCTTAAATGTAGATAAAGCTTATGTGAAAAGCAATAAAGCACATTGCCCTTTTTTATTACCTTGCATATGCATGCACACACTATTTACAAACTATTATCTTAATTTGTTTGCCAAGATGATTTTGGTAACATCAGAGTGAATCAGGAAAGAAATGAACTTTAGAAAACCATTTTTAATTGGAAAATCTAATGTAGTAGTGCATATTGCTCTAGGTATATACTGTCAGATTTGTGAAATAGACACTGGTATAAAAACACAAAGTATTTCAGAATATCATCATTTATATTTGAGATGTATCTTTCTGGTTTGGATCATTTCTACTCTGAAGCTTTCTTTGATTTTTTATCTTCCTTGATTTTCTACAATCTGTAGTTCCCAGTGATTTGAATTTTAAGTCAAATGAGTCTGCAAGCCAACATTCTGTATTGCTTGAAAAATAAGACAAATATTATTTCGATTGTGAAATTTCCATTTATTTCTTCCTGACCTGATAGCATCAGCCTTTCCAATAGCAATGCTATTCTGTATTTGCCATGCTGCTCCCTCTGCTTCTCCTTTGTGTTTTAGGGAACCCACTGTCACAAAACTTGCAATAAACAACAGAAACATGTGAAAGTTTGTTGTCTGTTGTTTGGGTTTTTTTTCTTTGAGGGTAGTCAAAGACTTGAACAGGTCACCCAGACATGTTATGGCATCTTCATCCATGAAAATATTAAAAACTTGACTGGACATGGCCTTGAGCAACCTGGTCTAGCTGACCAGCTCTCATGAGTTGGTGGAACAAGACAACCTGCAGATGCACCTTCCAGCCTCAGCCATCTGCTGATTCTGTGATTCTGTAGGTGAATAATGTAATTATAGGTCACTGACCCTGCACACTGGCTTTAGACAAAATAATGGGAATAGTCTGTGACCTTTGTGTAGCTTTCTGAAAGCAATCAAGTGGCAGACATAGAATAGATTCTAACAGAAATGCATCACTATGCAAAATTAGTTGGGTACCCCTACACATGAACTCGATAAAATGAAAGTAAATTTTCTTGTAATAAGTTTTAGTACAAAATTGGTGAGAGATTAAATATATTTTAAAATTTT
>JANHGN010008153.1:0-13024 GCA_024605025.1 Megaceryle maxima | reverse complement strand
GAGAGATTAAATATATTTAAAAATTTTTTTTATTTTTATATAAAGAACCTCTCATTACTAAAGTATTTAAAGGACTCATGTTATAATTGCTATAGAGGAAGTTATACCCATCTGTTTAAATGTGTTGTCAAACACAGAAATCCTTATTGTTCCATTTTCTGATGAAGGAAATATCTATATCCCAGCTCATGTGGTGGATTTCCTGGATGATACCATTGACCACACTATGACTGAAAGGCTGCAGGACCTCATGAATTCCTTGGGACAGCATTGACTTGAGTAGGACTGGGATTTCACCTTAAATTTTACAAGTTTTTCATTACTTATAACTCAAATTCTTAAAAAACAAAACAAAACAAAAAAACCTGTGGGATTTTTTTATTTTTAAATACAATAGTTTCCGCGATGTCTGTATGTAAGAGTAGTAAGTATTCATACAACATTCTTTTAAAATTAAATTATAAAGACATGCAACCTCTTAAAAGTTTTTTATTCCCATTAAAAATCTGTATTTAATACATAATCTGAAAAAAGAAAAAAAAAAAAAAACGTAAAATCAGTGTCTATTGTTAATTTCCACGGGAAAATGCCAAAAATTGTATCTGATATATCTGCTTGTATAGTAATGATTGATTAGATGAAGATGAGAAAAAGTAAAATATGTTCTGAATTTAACTGTATTATTTATTTATCTTCTGTCCTGGGATTATTTTGATGATAGATTTTTCCTTGTAACTAACACATTAATGCCTAGTATTTTAGGTGGAATGAATGTTTCTCTCCTTACTACAGAATAAGCTCTTATTGCTCTTTCTGGAAGTGGTAGGCAAAAGCAGATATGCTTACATTTGTCATATAAATGACACTATGAGAAAAGATCAATACAGGCAAAAGTATGTTGCAGCTTTACTTGTTTTTTGGTTTTTCGTTTTTTTGTTTTGGTTTGGTTTGGTTTGGTATTTTTTTTGTTTTGTTTTGTTTTGTTTTTTTGTTTGGTTTGGTTTGGTTTGGTTTTTTGTTTTGTTTTGTTTTTATTTTAACTAAACTGCAGTATCCCGAGGCTTGGCTTTAATGATAAGAAAATTACATTCTGTATTGCTGGAAAATGCAACTGAGGGTAAAATTAATCAGACATGCACAGAATTATACCACTAGATTTGTAATGAAGTTCTAGCAAAGAACATGTAAAAACTGCAAATAATAGGAGATGTAGTAAAGTATATAGTTTGTTTCAAAATGTAAGTCAGATTTATTTAATGAAATATTTATGTTTTGTTTCCTTTGCTGGACATACCATTTTCTTACATTTATCAAAAAATCTTAAGATGTTTTAAAATATTGTGTATTATTTTATGGGAAATCAGTGGTAAATGGATACACTTTAAACAATGGACTAATCATCAGCACCAAGATTTACTACATCTTTTTCTACTTTTCAAATAAAGGCTAGAATTCTGTAGACAGCCTTTTTCTACAGGATATGGCATTTAACGAATGAAACACAGTGATATACTTAAAGCAGCCCCACAAAGAATTACCAAAAGCTACACATCAGTCTAACAAATAATAATTAAAAAATTAGGTAAAATCATTAAAAGGTATTTTTAAAAGATTTTTGTCTTTATGCCTTGTGAATGAGACACTGAAGATCTGTCAAATGTGCTAGAAGCAATATTATTTATGTTCCACTGACTGCAGTGAAGGAAGCCAACACTCTTGCAGGACAGAGACTTAGGACAGCTGAAAACACAAACTGTACTTCTTCCATTTGATTACTTAGCATGATGATGAAACTAATGCATCAGGCATGTAGGTGCAAACACCAAGCATTCCTGACATAGCTAAACTACACGCTTTATATAGGCCAAGAAACCCCACCTTGCAAACAGACAAGCTCCTGTTTTCCAGGGGTGGGACTGTTCTGAAGCTGACATGAAAAAGAAATGGAGAGTGAAATCGTGATTATGTGAACGAGTTCATGTGAAATGTCAGCATGTACGACATTGTGCATACCCACGTAATTTCTGGGAACCCATTCTGGTGAGACAGACCTGGAATACTGCATCCAGCTCTGGGGTCCTCAGCACAAGAAAGACATAGACCTGTTGGAGCAGGTCCAGAGGAGGGACAAAAAAATGATCAGAGGGATGGAACACCTCTCCTATGAGGAAAGGCTGAGAGTTGGGGATGTTCAGCCTGGAGAAAAGAATGCTCTGGGGAGACTGAGAATGAGGCCACATCTGTGGGAAAACCTGCAATGAAAATACACAAAAAAAATGGTTCAATCCTTGGTTCTGGCTAAGCTTCACAGAATTTTTTTTTAAAAAAACAGAATGCCTGAAGCAGAGATCCTGTAGTAAGAACTGACTGCGTAAAGGATGGCATTTTACCTGTGCAGACTAGATTTGTATGTGTGCTGCAGAAAGAAAAAATAATAGCTTAGGCAATACAGATCCATAAATTGACATCAAACATATATAGTTAAACAAACAAATTTTAATGGATTATTTTAGACCTAGAGTGAATTAAAAATGGGAAAAAAGGCAAAATGCCTAAATATGATTGCTTATAGTAGCAATGCCATCAGGGCTGAAAGTGTCTTGTTAGCTTCAACTTTATCAATAGAGAGGGATAGAGTGACCACATGCAGATTTTTAGACACACATACTTTTTAGAAAAAATATAAATAGTTAATTTTATAAATATTACTCAAAAGAAAAATTAACTCATGAATATTGGACTGAATACAGTGTATATGGGTACTGTAGAAGTAAGGTTTAATTAGCTGGCGTTACTCTTTAAAACTGAATGTGATGGGAATACACTATTAATGTGCAAGCTCTTCAGAAATTTATTCAGTGGCTTTGCTTTTAAATTTTTCAAAATAATCATCACATATGGAGAAAATGCCATCATCTCATGAAAGTAAATCCAGCGACAAAAAAACCCACATTTACTATTGCCCCAGTTAATTGTCTTTCTATGACAAACACATTTGTTAGATGTACAGGTAAGCATCTCTTCCTCACTGCATAAGTGTTGGGTTGTTTGATTTGTATACGTGATTACTGCCTTCTTCATTCCTCTCCATACTCTTAAGAGCAAAACTGCTTTATTCTTTTTATGGTGATTGATTTCAATTTCCTGCTTGTAAACATTCAACCACTAAAGAGAAGATTCAGTCTGTGACACCTGTCAAGTTTGTCATCTCAGTATATTAAATACTCTGTCATTTCTTTTCATTTTTAACCCTAGAGGATGTTTAACTCACAGATAGTCTCATGAAAATATAACTCTGTTTTGCTGGATCTGATCACATGTTTATCAATGTGAAAAATGAAGAAAATTAGTTTCTAAAATAATAGCATTTATAAACTGACAGTATCCTACAAAAGATGATAGGAAAATACACAGTGAATTTTTTAATACTTGTCAGAAAGTGCATAAAGAGTGTCAGTAGTTAGAAAATTAATCATAATGGAGAAGATGTTAAGCTAAGGTAAAGTTTGACAACTCTAGCACAATCAGGAGTGTGCAAGTCTCACAAAGCCAGTACATTTTTAATTCTGAAATGTAACCTACTTGTCTATATAAAAAAAAACCCCAAACAAACAAACAAAAAAACAAAACCAAACATAAAAATTAAAAAGATGGCATAGTTGATTACAATTTCTACTAGCTAAGTGGTTTTGCTTATACTTTTTTCTTGGACATGTAATTTATGATTTTGCTATATAAGACTGTGTTAGCTTCTGACTTCACTCTTTTCACCCAACTATATTATTTCCTTGTGAAATTCACTTCTATTATTTGAACATTTCTTATTTCTACTTCAGTAAACTTCTTGAAAGTCATATGATTTCCATATAGAGAAAGCTGAATACACACAGAACAGAAACTAGGTGACCATTTAAAATAGCTTCTCAGCATCATGAGTGATGTAAGACTAATCTGGTGATTCTGTCATCACAGGGCATAACTTCCTTCAACTTCTAAATTTAGTTGATTCAATAGACTCATTTAACCAGCAAGCAATTCAGATTTGCTTGAAATGAAGAACAATCTATTTAAAATTGATTTTGGCTCAAACAAATGACTCCACAAATTTATCTGGAGAGGCAATGGTGTGCTTGTTTTCTTAATTTGCAGATGATAGGAAAGTAGGGGAACAGTCAGTATACTGGAGGGAAGGGCTTCCAATCAGAGGACAGAGGAGTAGGACTGCATGACCTCATGAAATTTAACACAGAAAAATTCAGAGTCCTGTCTCAGAGATAGAAAAAGTCCTGTAAGAGCACAGGCTGGCGATGGGTGGGTCAAAGAGTAGCTCTGCAGGAAAAGCCCTGGGGTGGTGGTGGGCAGTCAGTTGAATGTATGCTCATAGTATGCCCTGTCAGTAAAGGTGTCCAACATCTGGGCTGTAGGAACAGGCTCTACACCACTCATAGATCAAGGGAAGGGATTATATCTCCCGCTATGTAGCAGTCATTACATGATATGTAGATATTGCATCCAATTTTGGGTCACTTATAGAGGAAATACATGGACAGACTGGAGCTACCTAAGCAGGGGGTCCCTTAGGCATCTGGGGCTGAAGCACTTGCCCTTCCAGCCTGATTATCTTCTAGTCCTATGAAGAGAAATCAGGGGGAAAAAAAAAAAAGTTCAAGAAGAGCTTTGAAGTATAAACTGATTGAAGGGAGTAACATCAAATAATTGTTCTGGTCTTTCAGCTTTTCCTAGATATGTACTATAATTCAGAATCTGACATAGCTCCTATGTTAAGTTATTACTATTTAAAGCAGTGGTAAACATATATAAGCTGAGACATATTGTAAAGCTTTCTCATAATGCAAATAAATAAAAAATAAATAGGGTAAATACAAAATAAAATTATATTTAGGAATTAAATATTTCATTAAAAATACTAACTTGCCCCTTCTGTTTATCCCTTGCTTTCTTTTCATGTTATTTGACTATCAGAAGAAAATCTGTTGCATGTTTGTCTATTTCTGTAGGATTTCACTTCACTGTTCCACCTTTTCTGTGAATTAAGGTAAATACTAATTTAGTTAGCAGACATTGTCAAATTTTCATCTGTAGTACAGCCTAACTGTATAATAATCCATTTTTCCTGTTTTTATTCTTTTTTCATGTAGGAAAAAAACATACCAAACCAAACCAAAACCAACAAACCCTCAAGTAAACACAAATACCATGAAAGATTTGCCTACCAAACCTTAATTTGCTGACATGTCCTTCTAAACCTTCCTTCATCCTTTCTCTTAGTGACAAGTCTTAAATAGTTGTTCATCATTCCAGCTATGAAGCCATATTTAGCAGATTTTAAATTTGAATATAAGATTTCTATTTGTCACTGGGTAAGGAAGTAATAAATCTTATATATATAGACCTTGAGAGATTCAATCTAGTTTCTATTGTTTCTCAAAGGTGACCTTTATTATAGGCCTATTTTTATCATCTCCTTTAATCTGAAAATAATCATCTTGAGATTTCTCCAGCCAAGATTGTTTTTCATACCCAGATCTTCCTTAATGTCTTCACCATTTACTAGAAACAGCACTAAGTACTATTTAATTTGTTCATTTTAAAGTATCATGGGAAAAAAAAAAAATTAAACAAATAAATAAATAAAAGATAAACTAAGAATGGTGATGACTGATTTTTTTTTTTTTTTTTAATTATCTCTGAATAATTTAAAGGGATTAAAACTCATGTGACCAAAATTACCTCCCTAATAGTTTAAGAAAAAATTGACAGAGAACATAATATATTCAGTGGCTAAATTTTTGAAGATTACATTGAACTTCAGATTCGGTGTTGATTTGTTTATCATAGACTCTAATACTTAGTTAAATTGCTCTCTATATCTCAGTGACTACCCTGACAAAGGTGAAATGCAGTTACTTTATCATAATCACCTGATGCTGTTTGAGAGGTTTTGGAGTATCCTGCCTGGTTTTCATCTTCTATTTCAGAAATCATTAGGGTTTGGGAATTATTTATCAACCTCTTTTAGATGTTTCAGATATGTTAGGACATCTCAAGTAGCACTAAACTCATCTATTTAGGAAAACACTTCCCATCTCTGATCCCTGCTGAGGATAATGTGAGAACCTTACCCAGAAATTGATACTTTTTTCAAGTTGATAAAGATAAACAGAATATAGACTGAAATAAACATTGATTTTACCAAAAGCAAAAGACAAATGTGTCTTCAGTAAAACAGAAGAATTTCTACTGGAATATAGAAGATCTGATCTATCTGGCCTTCAGGTACAGTAGGTGATCTTGTAACAGTTGGTATTTTTGTAATTAAACTGGGAGACACAGAGAACTAGTAAAAGATGAAAGAGTTTTGTTCTGAGAGGAAATTTCTTGGGTTTTGAGGAAATTCAAAAAGATTTTCTGATATTTTGCTTTTAGGATCAATCTTTCTTATTTATTACTTTCTTCACTGACTTCAGAACAAAAAATAAAATTGTCCTAATGTTAGTTAGCCTACACTGTCTCCATAAAATTAATTAGAAAATTAATATTACTGCTATTATTGTAAAAAGTAGTAGAAAAAAAATTGTTAGCTTTCCATTCACCTTCATTTGAGAAAAATGCATGTAAATTTGAAGTGGCACTGCAGAAGACTTAAAATGATGCAGAAAACAAGGAATTTTTTATGAAAAGGACAGAAAAGCACATTGTAGAAATGACACTTTTTATCCCAGAAGCTGGACATTTGTTTAGCATGATATCCTGGATAATTAGTAGCTGATATGGCTATAAAGATATAGCTAATTCTGTCCTGCAAAGGATATATCTTAAACTCACAAAGGACACGATTGCCATATTTGACTAAATATTTGACGATAAAATAAAACAGTTATTAACTGAACAGGTATTATTGGTACAGGAATAAATGAAATAAGCTTGTCAGGAATACATTTGAGGAAATTGAAAGTATGTCTGACAAAAAGGACTGTAAAATTCTAAGCATCCTCTCTATGGTGTCATGTAGTTAGTGGGAAGGGAAAAAGGCAAAACCACTTACAGAATTTGAAGATAAAATCTCATGAGTTTTGACAAGAGTATAGTTGAATTAAATCAAGTAGTGGCTACTGTTGCTAATCTAGAAAGTCTCTTCTATTTTTTTTTTTTTAATTCCTCAGTGTCTTAGTAATTATATTTGATCAATTTAGATAAATGAGTGTGTTTGTGTGATTTTTTTGTTTCCCTAAACTCATGCTTAATGAAGTGTCCTAAATTTGAATTATTGTTTACATTAACTCAATTTGTGTTTGCTTACTACAAAGAAGAAAAAAGCTGCAGAATCTCTGAAGTCAAGTAACTATGTAACTTTATTAAGCAAATACAATTGTCTAAAGTAATCTTATTAAAAACTTATATCTTTTTCCTGTAAGGAAATTTCACAGTAATGAATCCTTTCTTTACAGTGATATACAGCTTTTCAAATGGAAAATCAAGATACACATTAAAATATGTTTACCAGTTAAAATGATGGACAAAATCCCTTATAAGACAGTAGAAAGGTTGAGGAGATTGTATGTGCCTTTAATTAAAATACTCTTTCTTTTACTCTGAGACTACAGATCCTGAACTACCCTATTAAGCGAAGTTGTCAGGATGCTGTCTGGAGGTAAAAACACTTGTACCTGTAAAACAATGTCCTTAACATCCAGCTTCACAATAATCATGTCTTATCGATGTAGTTTACCTTAGATTATCTTCTTGTAGTCTGTGTGAATAACTAACTATTTCCAGAGAAGACTATTGATTTTTTTGAGAATAACCCTGTCCTAAAGAAATAATTATATACTTTGTGTGAAAGATTAAATACTTAAGGCTAAGATACCAAGGCTTGGAACCCCAGTAGTAAGTTTAGCTTTCCAAATCAGCATTTTTTCACAGTTTCCACTTATTAATTCAGAAAGTTCCAAATTGGCAAAGACCATATTTCTGCTAGAAGTAAGACATATCATTTATTAAATGCCCCAATATGTAATCTTCCTAGAGCAAAACATTTTCTATTTTTATTATTAACAACTGTGTTAAATTCTTAAGTTCTCTCTGTCTTTAACATAAGTTGAGAAAAATCTCTTTCCCTAGATATTGTATCAATTAGCTTTTATAATATGTTTCTTAAGATATATGTAATTTACATTATAGACTGCTTTGTCATGTTAAACATGACTGAAGGACCCTGGCTCATTGCAAGGCAGGAGGACAACTCCTTTCCTGAAGATAAAGATCTTTATTTCTTGGAATCTTAAAGCCTGCCATGAAGATTAAAGGATGACCCTACATTACTGAGATAATGCTTCTTCCCAAGTCACATCAAAAGCTCCCTATTCAACTAGGCTGGCCATTTTCCCCGCCCTTTAATCTTACAGCACATGGGGATGGCCCTCTCCTGGGCCTTTAAGATTTACTTCTTGAAGAGCATCCAGCCTTCCTGGACCCTTGCCCTTCAGGACTGTCTCCCAAGGGACTCTCTCAACTAGTGTTCTGAAAAGTCCAGTCTGCCCTCCAGAAATCCAAGGTGGAGGTTCTACTCACTGCCCTCTTTACATCATTAAGGATCAAGAACTTAACCAATTCATGATCACTAAGCCCAAGATGGCCTCCGACCACCACATCTCCCACTAGTTCTCTATTTGTGAACAGGAGGTCAAGCTAGGCACCTTCCCTGGTAAGCTCATCTACCAGTTGTGTCAGGAAGTTATGTTCCATACACTCGAGAAACCTCCTAGCCTGTCTGCTCTCTTTGGTGTTTTATTTCCAGCAGATGTTTGGTAGGTTAATGTCACCAACCAGAACAAGGACTGGCAATTGCGAGACTTCAGCCAGCTGTTTATAGAATATTTCATCTGCCTGCTCATCTTGGTTGGGTGGTCTATAGATAAATATTGATGTAGAAGATAAAAATTGATGTAGAAAATCAAGTCCCTTTAATCTGCAAAGATTCATAAATATAAGTTCATCACTTCCTCAGAAAGTATTTTATTTAGTATTATTACCAGTTTTAAATGGTCTGTAATTATGCAAAACATTGGCAATGCCATCTCCTTAAAACACAGCCACAAAAGAAGAAAGTCTTTCACTTTCAGATACCCAGCTAAGCACTGCACCCCAGGAAAGGGTCCAAATAAAAGCTGAACATTCCCTTTCAAGAGCTTGCAAAAACACTGCACACCACATCCTTTAATGTCTCCAGCTGAAATACTTGGATGTCCTAGCCTTCAAACTGACTCATGTGAATTCAATGTAGAGCCATACTTGGCTCACTTCTGGGGAAACAGGGAATATATATATTTAAGTCCATCTTTTGAATGACTCTTTTCAAGTCTGGTATCTGAAAATTGCAGTAAACAATTTCCCTTATGCATATGGTCCAAAGAGCTGGCCTGAACACAATTTTACTACCTGTAGTCCCAACATAGATGAATTGATGTTGTACATAAGCTATGACATTTCAAAAGTAATGATAAAAAAGCTTATCTTAAAGAAAACAGATTGGAACTAGATACAATAATCTGGAAAAACTGAATTAGATACAATAATCTGGAAAAACTGAAAGCTTGAAGAAACAGTGGACTGTAGAAATTCAGTAGGCATGGGTCTGCAGCTGAAACACATGATGGGTTTTAGCTCAAGAACGTTAAGAGTGAGGCCAGGTAGAGAGTAGGAACAAGAAAAACTATTAATAAAATTGTAACAAATTCCTACAAGGACTGAAAAAGCACAGTTTTAAGTCTTTCTTATGCAAGCTGTATAGGAGAAATTACCATACTAATTGTTGGTTAAATCTGAACACAGACTTATTTAACTTGTCCTTGGGGAAATGGAGTACACACCCCTCTCATACTTGTAAGAAAGTTTGAAATCAATATTTAGTACATTATTGTGACATTCAGGATGTCTAGTGCTTGTCTCTAACAATCCAAGAGGTAAGTGATGTACTTAGGCACTCAGGATATCTGTTGTCTGTCCTGAGACATCTAAGAGTTAAAGAAGATTTGTGGATGGACTAAAGAGATCTCTCAGCAACCCACCAAACCATTTTACTCCCTCCCCCGAGCTGAGAACTGGGGAGTTTAGTGTGGGACATGCTGAGATTGGAAACAAAGGAGTTCTACAGCTGACGCTGGGAACAGAATGTCCAGTGATAACCAGGCCTTGAAAACCACTGACTTAGCAAGAAAAGATAAAGAGTGCCAGTCTCAAGCCACCTGCTAGGACCAAACCTCCCCTGCAATAAATTAATCCTAGGGCACCAGTTGTCTCAACCTCTTCTTTTGCAACTATCTGCAGGACATAGCCTTGGCACCATATCCTCCCCTCTCCTATCTTGGAGGAGCATGGAGAAGATAGAAGGAGTTTCTGACCTGTACAGGGAGGAAAGTGGGGGTGCAGTGGGCAAGAACTGTATAAAAATCTGGGACACTATGATGAAGAGGAAGAAGTAGCACTTCCCTACCGACGACATCTCTGGACCGTGGTGGTAACTATCCTATTGCTTGCTGTCCTCTGCATTTCTGCTTTCTTCTTTCTTTTCTGTCTCTGTTTTCTTCCCTGTCCTATCCGCTCTAGGGACTTTGTTGTGTTACTCTAATAAAAGTTTGTTGTGTACGTGACATCTGACCTCATTTGCGTCTTAATTTCACCATTTGGGATCTCCTTTAAACCTTTTCACAGGTCCTGCTGGACAACAAAGGGGTGCAGCTGCTGTGTGGCTTATACCAGGGGAGGGAAGGCAGAACCCAGCCGCACCCAGCCTCCCACTGCAGTGAGGAGCGTTAGAAGGCAAGGGGGTTCTGCCCGATCTCTCATAAGACCACACACCAGCCCCAGTGCCTATTTGTGCACCTGATATTGTGGTGTTTTGTCCTGGCAAGACCATAAAAATGGCAACATATCCAAATACCAAATTGTGACAATTATATAATCTTTAGAAAATGAAATCACTTTCAAAGAGCTTTCTATTTGATTTTTTTGAATGACCCCAATTAAAAACTGCTGTGTCACTGTATGCAAATTGTATCTAACATCTTTAAGGGTTTATCTGACAGCAACCCATATTTTGCATGATTAAAAACCAAAATGAATCAGAACAAAATCAGCCAACCAACCAAAACAAATAATAATAAAAAAAGAGACAAAACCCTGCAGGTTCTCATAAAACTGTTACAGAGCATCAATAACACCTTGCTAAAGGAAATTTCTTTGTGTAAGCAACATGTTCATTTTTCATACCTCAGCATTTAATTGTTCTGTGATAATGGTGCAAGCAACGGGAGAGGATAAGAGTACTTTCTGCAAGACAAAGACAGCATTTTTCATTAAAAATAAAATGTGCATTCTGCATGGGAAAACACTTTAAACATACAGATTTAATTAAAACATGACTAGACATTTTTAACATTGATCATAATTGGATATATCTGTTGCTTTATAGAACATAGATTGACTCATTAAAATGAGAAGATGAAACTGTAGATCTGTTCATTTAAGTTTTTTTCATTTATCACTCTTTTCCTGTTGTTTATTGAACTCTTAGCAGTACTGAGCATGACAGAGTTGCCATTGGCACTTATTCAGAGAAGGAATGTAATCCAAACAGCCTTATCTTACTGCTAGCACTAACAAAATGTTTATCTAACCATCTAACCTTCTAACCATCTCTCTAACCATCATCTCTTCAAAAATAACAAGAATATTAAATTTATTTTATATTTGGAGCTCCTCTGCTTTCCCGCTCCTTCAGTTGAAAGCTGATTTTTTTGTACTTCATCTTTACTTTATAGCACCTCATTGTCATGTCTGCAAATATGCTTTTTTTTCAGCATTTTTGGTTGATCAATGTTATGTTTTTGTGCAATTTATTTCTTTTTTATTTCTTGTGTTGCATCCATTAGAACCTCTCACTTTATCACTATGGTTATGACGTCCTATTGTGTTTGCAGCATCTTGCTATTTAAAATACACTGGCTGTTGCCTGGTATTGTGTCTGAAAAAAATTCCCTTTGGAACAAGTTGTAAGACCAACTTTATAGTTATGAGAAAATTTGTGGATTTTTCTTTTAATCACAATATATGTTTTTCTCTCTGAATAGATTTGCTGAATATAATTAAAATAAAGAACAATCTAACTCCAAGTGAACTCAAAGCTTATTTATATTTTAGTGTTATCTGGTGTTTCTTTGAAGGGAGTGGGGGAAGGAAAAGAGCATCAGGGCAATTAACGGAGGAGTGAGAGGAATAACTGATTCAGTGAGATCAGATAGAAGGGAACAAGATGCAAAAGATATGCTGGGAAGAGGGTCTGAAATGGGCTAGGCTGTCCCTCTTTGAAAGTAGTGGTGGCTCCATGCATTGACCCAGCAAATGTGAAGATGATGTCAAGCTCTGGACTGGCAGATCCTTGTAGAGGAGAGATGGAAAAGGGTGTAGGGATCAGATTTCTCTCAAGGCATGTAGTAATCTGTGGTGCAGGAAATGGATGTCATTTCTCCAACCAATGTGACTGAACTGCCCCAGTTCAAACTGCTCTGCCCACTTAACCTGTCTTTATGCAATACATTCTTTAAGGGAATGACAGAGAAACTCTGTGCTTTAATGAAATTCCTCATTCAGCATAAAGACATCGATGGACTGCTTGATGCCCCTAAGCAACACATAATCCAAAATCTATAGATAGCATGGGGTAAAAAGCTAAACTACTTCATTAACGTAATAGGAATTTTTTCCTTTTACTGCAAATAACGCAGCTGTCTTGTCAAACCTCTGAGTATGAAAAGGGTACACACATAGATTTACTATGATGAGTTATTAAAATAAAATTAAAAAAAAAAATAGTTCCGGACTAAGGCCTCCAGTGTAATACTAAATGTTGGACTTCCCTAATTAAATGCGTGCAAGGTGCTATGTAATATTTACCTATGACGTCCACTGTTATGATATAATGTTTCAGTAAAGGATAAATTAGAAG